>CM059269.1:5000-7500 GCA_030347295.1 Setipinna tenuifilis
CACCCCACACACACACACACACACACACACACACACACACACATATTTGCACTCAAACACACAGTAACTCACACACTTACTTGCTCGCACGCATACCCATACACTCAATCACTTGCTCGTTCACACACTCACTTGAATTAACTCACACACTCACTCAATCACACTCACTCACTCACTCATGAGATGAGTGATTGATAAGTGTTTGTGTCACACACTCCCTCACTCAATCACTCAGTCACTCAGTCACTCCCTCACTCACTCACTCACTCACTCACACACACACACACACTCACTCACACACTCACTCACTCACTCCCTCACTCACTCACTCACTCAGTCACTCACTCAGTCACTCACTCACTCACTCACACACACACACGCACATACTCACTCACTCACTCATTCAATCGCACTCACATACTCACTCACTCACACACACACACGCACATACTCACTCACTCACTCACTCACTCACTCATTCACTCACTCGCACACACACACTCACTCACTCAAACAGAGACACTCACATACTCACTCACTTACTCACTTACTTGCACTCACATACTTACCTGCACTCACTAACCCCTGCATTCACACACTAATTCACTCACATACTTAATCAGTTTTTAATGTACATACTAATGCACTTACCTACTCACTCACTGAGTCACAAATTCACTCAATCACTAACTCATTCATTCACTCCCTCTCACATTTACTTACCCATTCAGAGACAGAGAGAGAGGGAGGGAGAGACAGAAACTAGAGAGAAAGTGGAGAGAGGAGATCAGAGAGAGAGTAGAGGGAGGGAGAGAGAGAGAGATGGCAGAAATGATGAGAGAATGAGAGAGGGAAGAGGGAAGAGAGAGGGAGGGAGAGAGAGAGAGATGGCAGAAATGATGAGAGGAGAGAGAGAGAGAGATGGCAGAAATGATGAGAGAAGGAGAGAGGGAGGAGATGAGAGAGTAGAGAGAGAGAGATGGCAGAAATGGTGAGGAAAGGAGAGAGGGAGGAGATCAGAGAGAGAGGGAGAGAGAGAGAGATGGCAGAAATGATGAGAGGAGAGAGAGAGAGAGAGAGAGATGGCAGAAATGATGAGAGAAGGAGAGAGAGAGGAGATCAGAGAGAGGGAACGGGTGCACATGTGAGTTCAGAGAGAGAGGAGAGGTTCAGAGGGAGAGCGAGAGGGAGAACGACTTCAAAGCCATACGCAGAGAGAGAGAAAGAGAGTCAAATGGAGTTCAGAGAGAGAGAAAGAGTTCTTAGAGAGAGGTGAAGTTCTGAGACAGAGAGAGAGAGAGGGAAAAAGAGAAAGAGAAAGCTCATGGAGAGAGATAGAGAAAGAGGGATGAGGTTCTGTCCTCTATCTCTATGTTCCATCTTCTTAATTGCCTTGGCAACACTAATGTCTAACGATGTGTCACGCCAATGAAGCACTCTCTAGTTTAAACTAGACTGCATTCCCGCAGAAAATGCAAAAAGTGTGCTTGCAAATATGCGTGCCAACATTCCGCCATTCATTTTCAATGGGCCAGAAAGTTGCAGAAAAACGACAATAACGGACGAACGACAAGAGGTACGGTATACCGAAATGTAGGCGGTCATGTCCAAACCGGGCCGGTCGTTTTAGAGTTGGAACGGTGTCTCTATCTCCAAAGCCTGAGGACTAGTAACGTCTTCAAGATCTGGTTCAGGAGAATAATAAACAGTGGGATAACAACTAGACTGCATTCCCGCAGAAAATGCAAAAAGTGTGCTTGCATTTTAGCATAGTTAGCATTGCTACCAATGTTAGCATAACTGCTAAATAGCTTCAGCTAATATAGTTACACAACACTGTAAGCACAGTTAATTACTTCCCATTTGTAGCATAGTTAGCATAATTAGCATTGCTAGCATTGTTAGCATAACTGGTAACAAATACTAGCTGAGTTAACTAAGTAACACTGTTAACTCAGTTAACTACTTAGCATTTTAGCATAGTTAGCATTGTTAACATAATGGCTAAATAACTTCTGCTAATATAGCTACACAACACTGTTAGCACAGTTAATTACTTCACATTTTAGCACAGTTAGCATAAGTAGCATTGTTCGCATAGTGAGCATTGTTAGCGTAACTGTTAACGAATACTAGCTGAGTTAACCAAGTAACACTGTTAACCCAGTTAATTACTTTGCATTTTAGCATAGTTAGCATTGTTAGCATTGTTAGCATAATGCCTAAATAGCCTCAGCTAATATAGAGTGCCCCAGTGACTTCCGTTTTACTTCCGCTACATGGGTCCTCGGAAGTCAAAAAAAATGAATGGGGTTCAATGAGAGCAAAAAACTATTTTCTGGTCCCGTATGAATTGTACCATGAATGGGACATATGCTATTTGTCAGTTTTAAATATAATTTTTCATACGAAGAAAACCACGATTCACAGCGAAGAAGTTTGATGGTGGCAGGTTTTGTGAGAGGCCGCTTTGTGAACTACAGTTCTTCGCTGCTGTCGA
>CM059269.1:19419-46919 GCA_030347295.1 Setipinna tenuifilis
TCTCTCTCTCTCTCCTCTCTCTCTCTCTCTCTCTCTCTCTCTCTCTCTCTCTCTCACACAACACACACATAAATTCATACAGAATAGAAGCCCTACCACTGAAAAAGCCTAACGGCTCTATTTTAAGGCCATTTGCACAGAAGCAGATGGCATCCAGCAGCTTTAACTTGGCGTTCTGCTGCTTAGTGGTTTGGGAAAACAGCCTTTGACTTAAGACACAGGCCACAACATGTGTGTATCCAACACTGACTTGGCCTCACTTGATGTTCTTATATAGCACCCCCCCCCCCCCCACACACACACACACACACACAAACACACATCTGAATACCCTGGTCAGTGTTTACCCTCTCTTGTCAGATTGATTGGGTCTAGTAACCAAATTCATCAACTGCCTGTTAACAAGCTTTCCTGGTATTCTTCTCCTCCATGGGCAGAGAGCAAATTGCTTGACCTTTAGGGCAATGGAGAGATACCTATTCAGTTGATGCTAACCTTTCATAGAGAATTGGTCATTGTTTCTATTTTGTGGCTTCCAGCTGACCTTAGATGCTTTAAAGTACAAAGTACATGTAAGTTGAATGCAATGCACAATGTAAAATGCCGTACTGATGCTAAAGGATCTGGTGCATGGACAATTAATGTACTGAGATGAGACCCAACACCATCCTTGGTACATTGAGTTTTGTGTGAAGTTTGTGTGTTTTCGAGGTAACTCAAGCAGTCCAAACTGTCCTCTTGCTATAAATTGACGTTGCTCCATTTTGGGAATGACATTCTTCGGAGCTTTTCTCATAGCCTCCTCCCCCCCCAGGACCTTTGTGGATCTAGAATATTCCAGCCCTGGGTTGGCCACCTTCTCCATTCCTCCTCCTTTCCGCAGCCCCTGGTTTTGGTGTGCGTTCCTCACTTTCACTAATCCCTGGAAGATGAAAGGGGAAAATTAGCAAGGGATTAGAGGGCACATTACCACAGTCACTGCCGGAGTTCATGCTTTTCAAAATCACTGACCATTCAGAATCTAGAGGTGTGTGTGTAGGAGGGGTGAGTAGGTGCATGCACTTGAATGTGATTGAATAACTTGGAGTTCATAAATAGTAACACTTTTGGGAGATTTGGTCCCCATGTCTCCCCCGGTGAGACTGCTAGTTTCGGTGATTCAGAGTTTTGCTGCACTATCCATGACCTGTATTCAGTGTTGACATTCAGTTTGTGGTTGCCTTGTGTTACAGTATGGTGACATGTATCTCCAAGGAATGCCTGCCTAGAATCCAGATTCCTTCCTAAAACCTGATGACAGCCATGGGTCAGGAAAGGTTTAAGAATATGCATGATAATGGATGACATGACAGATTAAGAATGACGAAGAATTTTACAATGAGAGATTTTAAAATGCATTGAGTAGTGGTCTTTTCCATGTAAACAAAAAAAAACAATGTTGACGTAAATTGCCTAAGATGCAAAAACGAAAACAAAATCCGAAACTGCAATGTTGTGTGCTGACCACTGGCCAAAGAACTTTTCTCAAATCAAGATAGTATGGCGAAGGGACTTCAAAATCCTGACACATCCTGATGGTTGCTTTGAATGTACGTCAGGTCAAAGGCAGGAAGAAGGACAATAATATGTCAGGCCATGATAAAACACTCATCAGTTGTGTCCCTTGGGCATACATCTGCGAAACTATGTGCTCCATGCATCACCTGAAGACAAAGTGTGTTTTGCAACAGTTAGTTTGATGTAAACCTGATAGCAGCACCAAGGCCCTCTGTCAAGTATGTGGTTTAGTGACAACCCTAGGTAAGCTGACTCAAAGTAGGGGGAAACGTCCTAATTGGACAGTCCTATAACTTGGTTTGCTGGGAGGATACATCTATAGGGCCTCTACCATTATGCGGTTAAGTACTATTCAGGTTGGTGGGCCCCTCCCATTATGAGGTTGAGATGTATCCAGGTTGGTCATTAAACCAAAGCAGTTCAACAAGTAGTTTGCATGGTGAAACTCATCCGTATTTGCCATATCCCTCTCAGAACAATTCAGAAGGGTTGAAGCAGGCTTCACTCAGACAGTGTTTTGGATTTTTTTCAGAGTGCTGGCCAAAATATAACTCAATTGAAAAACAGAAAAAAGGCTGCACTATGCATATTCAGTCACCATTTATTACACAGACGTGTTTCGGCGCTCTGCCTTCCTCAGTATGTCATATCCCTCTCAGAACAATTCAGCATGACTAAAGCAGATTAGTAAGCAGTGCCTTTGCTGGTGTCACTGACAGAATCTTATGGCAGACACTATGCACTAAGTTGTAATTGGTATATGACTGTTTAATGCGTAGAAGTCTATGTGATAGGTATTTTTAAAAAAAAAGCAGTGCTTGAGAAATGGAGGACAAACACTTCATTTCCACAGATGTGACAAACAGTGCACCTCCTTGCACCCAGCTGTTCCTTTTTTTAATTGGTACTGCGTCAAAAACTAGCCAATATTTTTTTGTATATGTAAATTATGTTAAAATATTTATGTCCTATCAGAGTTTCCCTTTGGATGCCACTGAGCTACAACTGCATATTTTAAAACAATTACATAAGATGTTTCAATAATTCAACTCAGTGTTCAAAACACACAGTAAAAGTTTGTTGAATGTGGATTTCTTACCCGTATTGACTTGGTTTATACATTAAAATAACGTCATTAGCTTTAAGAGGGTGTAGTAGATGTTCTCTTAGCCTGTCTGAATCGGCCAGGCATCAGCACCAAATCCACAGCGTGATGATATCTGAGATCATAACTAATTGGTGTCACGGTGTATAAAAACAAGGAAAGACATTAGGCCCTGTGCCCATATGCAGGCAGCACATTAAAGAACCTGCTCCTGCCTCAGAGTGAGAGAAGACGTTAGACACGCCAACAGAGGCTAAGAGAATTATGTAACCACTAATCTCTCTGAAAGAGAGCAGAGAGTGGGGCAGGCATGAACAGCATTCAGAGTCCCTGTCAGCGGAGCCACTCTCTCTCTGCTTAGGATGGAGAGAGGCAGAGCGAGGCTCATACAGCTTCAAAAGCTGCAGGGTCTTTTTCAACTTTGTAGCTTATTCCAGCAAGCCAGTGGATAGAATTCTTGATCCTCCGACTCCCAGCGTGCTTTTAGACATTGAGTAGAGATGCTGATTGACAAAGTTGGTTGGAGGGTTGGTGATTAAGAAATATGAGGACGAACAAAAGATGTCTCAGACTCTCTGAACTAGTAGTGACACTAACATACATTACTCACCTAAAGTTGGGTTGAAATCACTCAAAATAACACGCACATCATTTGGTATTATACGTGTAATTTCTTTCTAACATTGGCAATATTATGAATGTCATTAATGCAAGTAATACAGCATACTATACATCAGAGGCACTGACACAAGTCAGAAATACATGCAAATAATAATGGCATTCCTGACTGGCATCATGTTTTAAAATTGGCCTCTAACACACATTCAGCTGTTTATTCCGAGTGAATAGTAGGCCATTTGTACTGAAGACACTTTCATCTCGGTGAGTAGTGCGTGTGTAGGAGAAATTGGCAGTGAGTGAACCTCAGGAGAAGTGGATGTAGTCCTACGCAGATCTCAAGCGCAGATGCAGGGCGATAGTCACCAGAGTTCAAGAGAGCGGTGCTGCCACTACTGAGTCACTCCTCTGATCTCTCATGTACTTAGTGACTCTGATAGTAGGAGTGTGTAGGGTTAGCTTAAAGGTACAGTGTGTGACTTGGGCTAAAGCTTATTGAGTGCAGCAACCAATCAGATTACATCCCTCCCTTCCGTCCTCTTAAAGCCACTCCACGACTGGAATAATGCACATCAATCAGTCAATCAATCAATCAGTCAATCAATCTGAGTCTGTTAGCATGTTTTCCATGTACTGTATAGTGCCAGGACTGTGCACCAGCACTGGAAGTGTTCTGAGCAGAAGCAGAGAACAAATAGGTATAGAAACATAAGTTTATAATGGAGTGAATTTGAATGTGGAATGTTTGAGATTGGAAATGCTGACTGTGCCCATAAAATAAGAGACATAGTTTTGAATGCTTTATTGCCTTACAGTTACATTACATTTTAATGCATTCCATCACATCTTGCAGCCATTTTTTTTTAATCAAAAGAGACTTAGAGATGAGAATAGGTCTCAGTTAAGCGTTCAATTGCATCAGAAAGTTAATGACATGATCAGTTTGTCACAGGGGGGAAATATGCCTTGTAATTAACCAAGGTGTGCACAATAAACAGTGCTCTTGATTTTTGCTTCATTAATTTCAACACCCTAAGAAGTTCACCTGTGCCTGTGCACTGTGTGTTGATAGTGATGTGCTGGATGTCAAACAAGCGTAAAATCAGTGCAAATGCAGCATGTGTGACTGACTGTGTGGACATATAGGCTAATTGGCTGTGGGCATCAAAAGGCCTGCTGGAGAGGCTTCATGGTGGGTGAGCACTGCAATTTAATTAACTCAAGTGGATGCAGCAATGGTGGTTTCCCACACTGTGGGCTATCTGTGGGAAAGTGTAAAGCAGCACCTGTGTTTTATATTAAGTCTTTTAGAGATAGGTCAGTTTGTGTTATGCGAAAATGTATGCATGAAGTAGTCTAATGGTATTGTGGGTGGAAACTGTAAGTTTATTAAGAGGGGAGTACCAGGGCAGGGTTTCCAGCAGAGCCTTGCAACATAGGAGCCTGGTGAACATCATGTGCAGAACATTGCTAGTTGTTTTTTGACCACTGCTTGGGATGGTTCCTTTGTTCATTCACACCCAGCATGACCTCCAGTGGCTGCTGAGCTAACATGCTCCGGTTTATTTGTTCTGCTCTGTTGGTTGATACTTCAGATAAACAGGAATAAACAATGTGGCTTCTCACAGTAATGTGTGCATTGACAAAAAGCAGTGCAGGTGATTCTTTTTTGTTTTGTTTTTTTTTTTTTTTTTTTTTTTTTTTTTTTTGAAAACCAAACATAGCTGGCTTCCTTCTTTGTATGCACCTAACAGTATCCCCCCACCCATACAATCTATTTTTGTCTCCCCTGTTCCAACACACACACACATATGCACGCACGCACACATACACACACACACACACACACACACACACACACACACACACACACACACAGACACAGACACAGGCACACACACACAGTGGCACTACTTTGTCAGAAACAATCAAGGGTGGCTCCTGTAGTGGAGAAAGAAAAGCCTGCGGCTAGTTGTGTATGTGGCGTCCCCGGGTGGCGAGACTGCCCGTCATGGCTCTCAGTGGGCCAAGGGTTGTGCTGGGATATGGGACACAGCCATGGCCCCAGGGCCAGAGTTAGGCGCTGGTGCGTACAGGCGTCTGGAGAATATAGGGCAGGACAAGCAGAGGGGAATGCTGTCCTAGCCAGGCTACTGCCACCATAGTACCTCCTCTTAATGTTGTATTTTGCTACAGTATTCTGTCAGGCAGCTACCAAAGCTCCGGCTTGCCTCAACCACATTTGTTTGGTTTCCAGTCAGAGAATAGAGGGAGGGTTATGTCACTGTGTATTTTAAAGTTCACAAAAAGAGAACCTGCCCACCAGGAAGTAATCATATGCCTATGAAAGGTGGCCAGACTCTTTGGACGAAGTGAAATTAAGTGAAAGAGTCCGATCCACCAGTGCTAGTGCTCACCCCCTCCGGTCTTAGACCTGAAAGCTTTCATCTGAGGTCTGACCCATGAGAACACAAATGACTGTTTTATTTTCTGACAATAGCAAGAGCAAATGCAGCTTAGCACTTCATTATTTCAACAACTTCAAAGTATTTTTGTTGGCTTTGCATGGAAGTCTTGGGTGTATAGTTTGAAATGCTAAGTCATGTGTCTTGGGCTGATGTACAAGGCTTAGCCCTGAAAGCAAAGCTTTTCCCAATGCTGTATGTGGTACAGCACTTCACACTAAAGCATTTACCAAGCTAAGCCTCTTAGCTATAGAATTCGTGCCTTTCAAGAAAAGTGAGTACATTTGAAGGCATAGGCCTGTGTTTTATGCCTTGTATTATACATGGCACATTCATTTTTTACTTTTTTCCTAAAGTGTTTGTGGAACACTATCTTACCTGTACACATGAAGGTAGGTGGGTGGTAGATGGAACATTTGGGGCACACCAATACAGATCACAGAAGCCTCTCTTGCACAATGCTGTAGGCACTTGACACTACTCCTACATTCTGTGGGGGTTTTGTGTGTGTGTGTGTGTGTGTGTGTGTGTGTGTGTGTGTGTGTGTGTGTGTGCCTGCTTGCCCATCTGTGATACTGGATGTAGTGCAACGAGGCACTCAGAACCTGCAGTTTCTGGCAGATCATGCTGTTCGCAAGCACAATGAAATATAGGCTAGTGCACTGTGTTTTTACCGCACTTTCACTACACAGACAGTTATCTCTGTAAGTGGCAAATTCAGAAATATTGCCTGTTGAAAAGACAATAGTCTTGCTTTTACAGTTTGGCTTCCAGACATTTCTTAGACCATGCAGTCTTGCAGTTGTCAGTTTCATAAGAATAGAACAACATAAATGTCCTTCTCTGTCTCTTCGCCCTAAGGTTAGCCCATTTTTTTTTCTTTCCACCAAAAGCCCCAAATAGTAATGTACTACCTGCAATAGGAGTAAAAGCTGTCAGCTTGTTCAGACCAACCAGCACTTTGGGAGTACAAAAGGAGTGATTGTTCGGTAATGGCGCTGATAATCTGAGTGCGGAGCTCAGTCTCTCTACAGTGTAACTGATAGCACAAGCAGACAAAGCCAGGTCACATCGGACTTGTCGGTTAGGTTTCACGGGTCAGCGTACTCCAGCGGGCCAAGTTGCTCAGCTCCTCTTGATGCACACACATTGAGGTAAATGTCAAGCAACCGATACGTAGGTTCCTACAGCATGGCCTTCCAAACTGTTTGTCTTTGACCTCAGCCATACTCTTTTCACCCCAAAACCAGACTTGGATGCACAACATATGTAGTTGTTATTCTGCCAGGTTGAGGGTTGCATGTTTTAAAGTCAGGTGATGCTGTTGGACATTACATTTTTATGTTTACATTTCTTAGCAGACTCCAACACAATTCATTTTAAATTTGAAGCAGTCACCAAATAAAAATTCAACACACATAGCTCACCTACAACTTCAGTGCTCGCTGGGAAACTCATCTCAATGAGGAAAGGCTGACCCAACTTTGTTGGTTGGTGCAATTTGGGCTTTTCTTTAAGTATATTTTTAAACTATTTTTAAGCCTTATTAAATAGGACCATGACTATATGGACAGGAATTAGGTTAAGAAGGTGGGGTAGGGTCGGGCAATGACCCAAGCTGGACACTTGGTACAGGCGCTCTAACAACTGTGCCCCAACAACCCCAGTGGGGGGGGCCTTTTTAGTGGACTGAAGGAATGGACAGCTAGTGGATCAGCAGAAGATATTAGCTGCATGGCATATAAAAATGATACATGTTCACAAAACACATAAAGTCATTGATTGTGCACATTTACATGCGCATTTGTATCGTAGTAAAGAACAGACCATGGGGTCATCCAGCCGTCGAGTACATCGTGCTGTAAACTGTAAACTGGGCTGTAACTGAAAACATTAAATCTTGTAGAAAACTGGTTGGTGTTCAGTCACTTTTATGCCCTGCACTGAATGAAGCACATACTCACGCCGGCTGTGCATGAATATTTGCATAAATGATGCATGAGTGTGTGGAGATGGTCCTATGCAGTGAGGGTGCTTTTGAGGCCCAGTTGAGAGCGTCTCTTTTGAATCCACATCACAGAAGTCGTGTGTTCCGTCCCTCCCTCCTTCCTGTGTCATCCTTCCCAGAGGCCCAAGGGGCAGGAAGTGAGACTGATCCTTTTGCCCTCCCCAACCCCCCTTTCTCTAAGTCTCCCACACCACCACTCGTCTGCGTCTGCTCCTGCTCCTCCCCGGACATCAAAGAACTTCACCCCCCCCCCCACAGGAAACCAAACAAACCCCAGAATAAGAGCTGAGCCTAGTGCAGTGTGGGGAGTGCCGGTCGCCTGCCTCTGCCACAATAACGCCAGAACAATGCTTTCCAAATCGGGCCTGGACGTGTTCCGCTCGGGAGCATTGTAACGCTTTTTTTTTTTTTTTTTTTTTGCACCATGCCGGCTGGTTGATAAGCGCGGATGTTTCCGCCTTCGTCATAAGACACGTTTTGAAAAGGACAGGGGCAGGGAGTGGGGGTGGGGACGGGTGCTTGTTATATTTAGGACTTTGACGTGCTGGGAAGACATAATGATTCACTCATGGAAATCTCACAGTTTGGAGGAACAAGATATGCACACAATCTCTCTCTCTTTCTGTCTCTCTGTCTCTCTCCCACTCTCTGTCATTCTCTTTCACTCTCTTTCTCATTCTCTTTCTCTATCTCTCTCTCTCTCTCTCTCTCTCTCTCTCTCTCTCTCACACACACACTCTCTCACTCTTTCTGAGGACCCACTTAATGTTCATTCATTTTCGCCTCCTGAGGATGGGCTTCTCGGTTCAGCAGTCAGGGATTAGCAGCATGCACATACACCCAATCCCTTAAAGTGTAAATATGATTGCATTCTCTATCTGACGGAGGCTCTGCATCCCCCCCCCCAAAGCCTAATTAGCTGTGCCTCTTAATCTCATGGCTTCATTCTAGTGAGCACTGATTATTTATTAGGAATTATGATGCGCTGGTAATCTTATTACGGGAGATTGCTGTTATTCTGCACTTGATTGGCAAAGTAGTTCATTTCATGTTAGCAATCCCGGCTACCAAGCTAATGAGCAGCACCATCGTTGAATGACACTGAGAGTCTGCAACTAATTCAAAATAACGCTTTGAAACAAACATCTTGGTAAACATCTTCAGAAAAAAAAATCTGTTTTTAAGCCAAAAAAATGTGACTGCTGCAATATTTAAAAAAAAGCCACCCTCTGTCGAGTTGGTTGACATTGGTTCTATGGTGATGGATGTATCAGGATCAGGGTCATTGTAAGGTTCTATCAACGGCAACAGAGTAAGTCTGTTCACTTGTTCCTTTCATGAAGATGGATATCGTAACTGAGTTAGACTTTGCCATGGTTCAGTATCACTTACGTCTTGTAGTGATTGTCCAGCCTGCTAGACCTCCGCAGCGGCTGTCTGCGTGTTGGCACAGGGGTGCACCTGGTGATGGCTGACTGATGGGGGGAGGCTTGGCGTTGCATGGTTTGGCTTGTTCCCTGGGCAGTTTTTTTATGGGGGGGTTGGGGAGGGAGGAGGCTGAGTGGCTCAGTGTGATCAGTGCACTGACATCCCCCGCTGAGTGGAGTGATGAGATCTCTCTGACGAATGAGAGGGGGATGTGGTGATAGTGGGAGAGAGAGAAAGAGAGAGGGGGGTGGAGACAGAGAGGAAAAAAAGTGTGTGAGAGAGAGAGCACAACAGCACCACACCGTGACTCAGCAGCTTTTTAGCCTGTGAACAAACAGATACTCACGCACACACACACACACGCACACACACACACACACACACGTAAACACATAAACATAACTACACACCACACTCACCCATACTTACATTTACTCAGAGTGTTATGGTCATATTTTAACATTAGTGATGGCACACAGAAACACACACACATGAAAACATGCACACTTACTTGACACACACACATTCCCTCAGAATTAAGCAGTTGTACATAAACACTCCCTCTCATTCACTGACTCACATTGCATTTTTGCATTTTGAATAAGATAAGGAAGCCCCTACACACAGATGGTGGAAGCAACATTCAAACACATTTCAGCATTGTAATACGATTCAGAAACACACAGGCACACACACACACACACACACACACACACACACACAACACTCTTACACTAATTTGATTCAGCTTTGGGTAATCATACATAGTCCCTCACAACACTGGCCATTGTGCCATTATGAATAAAAAGAGCTCCTACACAAATAAAAGACTTTTGCATTTCAGCATTACTAGTAAGATGCAAAACACACACAAAGGTGCATATGCCCACATGGACTTTTTCACCCTGCAAACAAACACACACACACACACGTACTCAGGCATAAACAGTCATACATTCTTTCTCATCGTCAGTGACTCATCACTGACTATTATGGCATTAGTAATAAAAGGGGCTTTACTTGCCAATACACACAACATATACACACTTGAGTATGTAATAAGTGTATGAGTATTTGTAATGAGATACACAAGCACACATACACACACAATCATTCATGGGAACTCTTCCTCCATACCTCAACTCCTTCACACAGGATGTGTGTTATTTAGCATACGTACACACACACACACACACACACACACACACACACACACACATGGTCTTAGTCACACATCTCTCTCAGACATTTAGTAACAATGGACGTGCTACACTGTTTACACTGCACAAATACATTTCTCAAGGCCAGCCTAGCGGTAGACAGAAATGACAGCCATTCAAGTGCTATGTTGATTAGCATGCTTTGTAAAGCCTGAGTGTTCCTATTTGCACCCTTCGTTTGTTTTTTTTTAAATGCATACTGTAGCTGTACATGTGCAATATTGCATGTGTGTGTGAGTGTGTGTGTGTGTGTGTGCGTGTGTGTGCGTGTGTGCGTGTGTGTGTGTGTGTGTTGATTAGCATGCTTTGTAAAGCCTGAGTGTTCATATTTGCACCCTTCGTTTGTTTTTTTTTTAAATGCATACTGTAGCTGTACATGTGCAATATTGCATGTGTGTGTGTGTGTGTGTGTGTGTGTGTGTGTGTGTGTGTTTGTGTGTGTGTGTGTGTGTGTGTGTTCGTGTGTGTGTGTGTAAGTGTAAATGTAAGTGTAAGTGTATGTGTGGGAGAAGAGATGGCATCTTCCCTTCCCTTCCCTTCATTTAATGGGAGACGATGATGGCATACTCCCTTGTGTCAGAGATGCTCCACTGCCCCGTGCCGCACACTGCTGGCCTCATTCCACATGACGGAGCCGGCACTGTGGGGCTGCCCGAGCATTACCTCATTACCTCACCGCCAGCTCCGTGCTTGGCCGCCTCCATGGAACACCCCGCCTGCAAACTGCCATCCTGACTTACCTGGACGGATCAGAACCGAGTGAGGAGTGGTGGTGGTGTGTTCATGGCGATACATGAGGTATTGTAATAAGGGAGGGGTTTACAAGGGGCAGCTGAGGCCTAATGGTTAGGGAGTTTTGTTTTAGGATTGAGAGGTCGCAGGTTCGATTCCTGCACTAGCTGGAAAACTAAGGGGTGGGAGAGAGGTGCCTTTGAATAAGGCATCTAATCCCACAGGGCTACAAGCAGACTGTCCCAAGACTGTCGCAAGTTCACTGTAAGTCGTCACTCTGGACACTAGAGAGTCAGCTAAATGGCATGTATTAGAATGTGGCCCTTGCAAATTTGAAAGCTGAGTTTAGTGCAAAGATGGGAACCCACAGCTTCCAAAATTAACATTAGATGCTGCCTTGGAAGCATGGTCCTCGCTAGTACCAGGATATGTAGCATTGTAACCTACTTCCCTAAAATTTGTGGAGATGAATGATTACATCGAAGTGGTCCCAACATTTCAGACAGCCTTCTGGCCCACAAGTGCATCATGACTGCAAGTTTTCAGACATGTCTATAACCTGAAATGCTTTGCATGGGTCTGCCTGTGCACCCAACATAGGTTATTTCAGTAATCAACTTATCTGTCTAAGTATTCCCTAAGTATCAAATGGTTTTGTGAATGGTTGGAACACATATTTGGCATTGGCTGCTCTCACCTTCAATTCAGGTATTATCTTTTTTTTACTCCAAAAAGCTGGGGTACCGGGTTTGGGTTTGATGATATCCCCAATAGCAGAGCTTTCAGGATGAGAGGTGGGTAGCTCACTTCTCTTAGCTGGTAAGAGGGCATTCAGATTTGTAGGTGGATGTTCCTTGTGAACTTATTTTTATCTTGGGCAGAAGAGTAATTGGGTATGTTCCAACACAAAGCCTCAAGGGGAACTTATAGTCCACTTATATTTTCCCTGCACTGTTTGGCACCATACAAGGGACAGGCAGTCTCAAAAAAGTAGATAGACGTTTTCTGAGGACACTCAGCAAAAAGAGGCACTCTTAAGCACTAAAGCTAGATGAAGAATCCTCGCTGCATGACAGTTTACACAACCTTGAGCATGGTTTCATAAAGATAGATTAAAGTTTGAAGGAAAGACATAAATAAAGCTTTATGGGGGTTGCTGTCCCTGTGACTAAGCAGTGCAGTATGAGTAGACAAAATGCATTGTAGGCTGTTTTGTTCCAAGACTACTGACAAATGTTTACAACAGCTTTGAGGAAAATGTTGCCTGCTGCGATGCCACTCCATGAACATGTTCTCTATTAGGGTGCTTACAGGTGAACATAAACATGACAGATGTTGCAGGAATGGAAACGGCACACACACACACACACACACACACACACAAGCAGTAGGAGGTGGTATTCCCCTTCAAAAGCAAAGGCAAATGCAAGGCAAATCAACTAGCAGCTTATGCTCATTTGCATAAGTCCCACTCCCCCAAGCAAGGAGGGCCTGACTTCCTGCACTGAAGAAACCAAGCTGTTTTTTCTTTACTAAGGGAATTGTTTCCTAGGTAGTGGAAGTATAATGTGGTTTTTGTTTCCAGTGTAATTGGTCCAACCGAACATGACCTTGGTAGTGTGGGTTATTTTACTTTCAGCACTGACTTGTATCAACTTTGTAGCAGGAAAATGCTCCATTGCAGTAAAAATTCACCCACTTAGTATTTTAAAGCTCTAGCAGATATGGTGTGATTTTGAATTTACCAACCCAAATGACATAGAAATGATTCATCTCTGCAACACAGAATGCACTGCAAGGAAAAATGATCTTGTACTTTAAATATGTGAATTTGAAGTGTGTAGAAAGGAGGGATTGGCAGTCACTTCTGGTGTTTAGAAATGAAGAGTAATGAACACCAAAGTCTGTTAATAAGGTGTTGGCAACCGGAAAGCTGGAGAAGTGCTGTACACTCTGGGTTGAGATGTATGTATTCCTATTTAAAGATACCATTAGCAATTTTTGCTGTTTTTGTGAGATTTAAGTGCACTTCCTACAGCATACAGCCAATAGCTTATGATCTGGTGGCTCTCAGGTCTTTGACAATGCTGTAAAAAACAGCCTTTTTACACAGCCCATGAACTAGAAATGGACTATGTGGGGGAAGCCTCTCCACCTGAAAAGTATGTGGAGTTTCCACCTTCACTGATATCAGGCCTTGTAATATTATAAGTCAATTTCCCAGCTTGGGATCAATAAAGCAAATGTATCTATCTAAGTAAATGTATCTATCTGTCTAATATGTGTTGTTTTAGCCTATCTGCCATCTTTCTCCTCATACTTTGTATCCATCTATATTCATGTAGGGTCATGATCTGAAGATGGCCGCTGGTTGTACTCACTGCTCAGTGTGTTTAGCGCTTCCAGTCTCTTCTAGCTCACCCTGCACCCTCCATCTACCTGTTGTCCAAAAATTCGTTATCAACAAAGTAGAGACAAAACCAAGCCAAGTAGTGGTAAACGACAAAACCCTTGAGGTTTATTGTAACGAATCCGGGAGCTTAATACAGTGTGCACCTAAGGCTGCCCCCATACAAACTCAATTATACGGGGCACACCGCCCTCCTTATATACAGGTGTGACGCCTTTGTTTCGTGTGGCGGGAGATCTGGTTGGGGGTTGGGATACGCGTTGTAGCGGAAACACGTTTTAACACACACATATCTTTGATTTTTTTACTACACACCCAGCCCCCCCACTCCTCTCACCTGTGTACTCTACTCTACTGTTCTCTGGCTCAGAGCTCCAGTGTGATTCACTGCAGAGTCTATATAGTGGCCCTTCCTCCCAGCCCGGCTCGGCCCTGCCCAGCTTTGCCCTGACCGGCACAGCCCATAAATATGTTTAGGAGTGATGGCATTTTAATGCTGCGTTGGCATCCGCCCCTCTGCTGCGCAGATAAGAAACACAATACATCACGCCAGATGAGGAAAGCTGCTGAGGTGTGTGTTCGCGTGTGCAACAGTGTGTGTGTGTGTGCATGTGGGTGGGTGGGTGTGTGTGCTCGCGTGTGTCAGGAGAAGGAGAAAAGGACAAAATGAGATATTGAGTGAGTGTACATAAGAGCATTATCTGACACTTCATGTACTCTGTTTATTTGTGAACATGTTGTTCTGTTGTGTGCATTGGCTCATGTCTTGGTTCATCCTTTCAGTTATGATGTATTGCCACTTTTGTGTGTGTGTGTGTGTGTGTGTGTGTGTGTGTGTGTGTGTGTGTGTGCATGTGTGTATGTGTGTGTGTGTGTGTGTGTGTGTGTGTGTGTGTGTGTGTTTGTGCGTGTGTTTGTGTATGTTGTCGCTTTACTGCTGATGGAGTTAAACCTTTCTTTCTGGAGTGATATGAACCTTTCCATGAAAGGGGGTGATGTGCCATGATGTCGCATCTGATGTTATCATCTTCCTGTGGTTGCTCCGTTAACAGTCTCCCAGTACCAGACATGTACTGTATACCTGAGAACAGATGGGCAGAGCTCCCACACTCCTGGAAATCCATGAAAAGTCATTGGATTATAATATCCCCTTATGCAGCACTGGATGAATTAAATTCTGTAAATGAATTGATAATTATAGAAAAAGTTATGTATTTGGGCTACATTAAGGTATATTGATATTGTAATTGTTTTTTTTTTTTTTACTATGGATTATTTTAGCATGCGAAATCCTTGGGTTTTATACAGATTTCACTGGATGTGACAGCCTGGAAAAAGATTTACTGCCTGGGAAGTACATACTTTTGGGTTGTAGAAGATCATGTAAATTTAATTTGAGGTCCTTAAAAGTAAATACAAAGTTTTGAAATGTCTGTAATACTGGGTGTGAATCCAGTTACAGTAGGTTCACAGGGAGAATTTCATATTAGTATCACAGCCAATCATTTGCCATGGCCTAAAGCTTGATAGTAGAAGTACAGTGGCTGCTGTGCTGTTGTTATTGACATAGTACATTAGTACGATTGTGAAGTCATCTAATATTTTACCCGTCTCAGTGTATCACATTTGACATATGTTCCTACACACCCCCTGATGTCAGTGGTACTTGAAATGTCAGTCAAAAGGTTAGACAGTTGCCTCCCCAGTCTCCCCCTAGCCCCCAAACTCTTGAACTCAGCAAGGTCACTGGCCAGGTTTGGATTGTGCTCATGAGGGCTAATCTGGCATGGAGATGGGGCATCTTGGGCCAGCTCTGTTGAGTGCAGACTGCTGAGTCACCCAGCAGGCCCGTGTTGGCATTCTGTGCACACCTGCACCACTAAAGTGGGGCACATACTGGAGGAGAGAGGGAGAGCGAGAGGGAAAGAGAAAGAGAGAAGAAGAAGAAGGAGAAAAAAAAGAAGAGTGACAGGAACTCTAAGTGGTTTACTACTATGGCAGATGCTTGAGTGAGTAATGGCTTGATTTGAAATAAGGTCACAAACAAACTGGCTGTCATCTGTAATGTTTTTTTTTTCACACATTTTGTCATGTCAGTCAGCTGAAACCAGGGTTGGAGATGTGAATCAAACCAAAACATTTGAAAACCTACATTTGTAAAGGTACTGGAAGTATGTGATGTGATGTCTTACCTGGTTAACCATGTCAGAATGCCCAGTACCACAGTAGTTGTGATGAAAGAGGGCATGCATTTTAAACTGAAGTGACAGTTAAATAACTTATTATTACTTGCTATTTAGTATTGATTTATTCTGACAGCTAACTCCTGAATGCAGTTAACTTCAGATATATATTTATCACATTCTATGCAGTCACTTCACTTTTACTTCACTTTGTATGCGCTTAGTTCAGGTGTTGAAACTGAAAGGTGTTTACTTGCACCCATTTGCCTGATCTTAAATGATCGACAGCATAATCTCCACCTTAACCAACTTCAGCCACAAATTTGGACGATTTAGCTGTTCGGTCTGTTTTTCTTCTAGAACAACTTTTGCCCTTATTTTGTGTGTTTGTCTGGGGGGATAAACAACGTTGCTGCCTCCCTCCCCTCCTCTCTGCAGACCAAATGAAGGGTTACCTTGGCTGCAGCGTACAGGGCTGGATGCCCCACTGAGTGGGCCTTTGTCTCAGGGGATTGGGTTGCCGGGCCCCAGCTAAGTGTCTGGAGTTGCCAGTGGCGACGCCAGGGCCGGGCTGGGCCACTCAAGTGTGACTCTGAACCACCCCTTACACACACACACACACACACACACACACACATACACATACACACACACACATACACACACACACACACACACACACACACACACACACAAAAGACCAAACAGGAATACACTTAGACACACGAGTGACCAAACAGATTGTACTTTTTTACGCTGGAGATGCTGTTTGTTAAGGAAGAGCGAGAGGAAGGAGAGGGGGAGAGTAAGGACAGAAAAAACACAAGTCTGTCAGAGGTCATTAGAGAAAAACAGGGAGGAAAAGAGAGAGAGAGAGTCAACTTACTGTAATTCAATTTGCACAGACTTTCCCCCTGAGATAATTGTTGCAAGTGTTGTTGCAAGTCATGCACGCTGAAACTTTAGTGAGAGTAAACCTGATCTGGCTCGCCGTGTGTGTCAAACCACCGGCACCTTTGAGACTATTATCTCCCTTTCCTCCATGTTTAACTGCTCTTTTACCACTGACCCAAGCTGACCTAGCCAGCCCTATATCTCCCCATAGGCAGCGCTGACCATGCCTGTCTGTGTGTGATTTCCGTGTTTTGTCTGCTATATTGTTTGTTTATCTCTCTGTCCTTCCTCAGTGTAAGGGGGGATTTGCCCCCCTCCACACATACACACAGACACACACACAAACACCTCCAGCATTCTCATAGTCCTTTTAATAATAATAATAATAATAAAAATAATAATAATACATTTTAGTTGTATTGCACAATTCATACAAGATGTAGATCAAAGTGCTTTAAGTTTGGCAAAAGTGCTTCAACAGTTTAGCTTTAGCTCATCCAACTTCTGTTTGTGTCCCCTTTCGTCTGGTCACAACATGTCTTGGACTTGGGCACGACACATTTAACATGTAAAGGCGTGGACGCATCTTAAATAACTATGTCCGGTGCTTTGCAAAAACAACATGAGCACAAGAAGACGTCTGAGTGGTAACTCATAGTGTAATGACTGTTTTTGTTTAGTTTCCTTTTTTGTTGTGTTTACTTTTTACAGGTGCATATTAACTGCCTACATGATGGTAGACAAAGACTTTATTGGGCAACATTTCATTTTCAGGTTTTTGTTTTTTTTTCCCCCTAGCTTTCCTTCGCAGTCAACTACAGAGTGGAATGTGTGCTGTAAACAGTAGGTAATACTCCCGTTCCACTCTGAGCAATTTTTTTGGCTCTTTCGGTTATTTTCATTGTTTGCCCCTTTGCCCATGGGATAGCGCAATAAATTATAATTGTGTG
This sequence comes from Setipinna tenuifilis, assembly GCA_030347295.1. NCBI lineage: Eukaryota > Metazoa > Chordata > Actinopteri > Clupeiformes > Engraulidae > Setipinna > Setipinna tenuifilis. The sequence continues at coordinate 36,990 of CM059269.1, forward strand.
TTTGCCTGCAGTAATTGCTGGGTGGGTATCAGTGGCCCTCCAACACAGACTCAAGAAGACAACAACAACAACACACAACAGTAACAACACACAGAACTGCTGAGGGGATGGTATTTGGCAAAAATAATAAATGCTAGTGTTGCAGCCACGCCATAGCAATGGTATTCTTGTTTATCAGAACTGGGTGAGATTGCCTTGGTGGATAAACAAACATTGAAGTCGGTTATGCGGTTTGTGTCTTCATGCAGTAATTCCCTCCAAATTGATGGCAACTATGCTATTGTTTGTGCTTGGAAATCCAAGAGGAGATCCCACTAACACCCCTCTTCCCCCACATATACACACAGGGACACAACTATGGGAAGCATTTTCTTTTATCTGGTCGATCATGTCATCTTGGGCTGCCAAGTGCACTCCCCCCGCAGTAGTTGTAAACATAGGTGGGGCACTAACTGAGGGTAACAGGTCCTCCTACTGCATTCGGTCACATAGTATTTCATTCCAAAAAGTTTCTTAAAAAGGCAGAAACATCTTGCCACAGCGGAGACTGGCACTGTCATATTTTAACGGGATAAAACATTTTCAATCTCCATGGTTTGCTTAGTTTGCTTAATTTTTAAAATGTCATCTACTGGTGAGATGTTTGTGAGACATTTATAAAAATGGCACATTGGGCACTCTGGGTAAAGATCTCATGATAGCTGCTGTCATCTTCAGAGTAGGCGGGACTGGTGGTTTCAAGTGGGAGGATCTTTGAAGTGGTGAAATGGGATGTGTTTTTCTTTTGTGATGGGACTGTCATGGCAATAACACTGGTCTCCCCAGTCTCTGACGTAACCTGGAACATTGGTGTATCTTTTGCATATAAAATAGTTAATGATTTGATGGTATAATTGAGCTGGGGATAGCCACAATAGTTTTTACACCATTGTCTTTACAAGGTGTGTGTGTGTGTTTATGTGTGTTTATGTGCAACAATCTGTACTCAGGGTTAAAGCCAGAACACACACAGCATTTCAAGTACTGTTGATACTGCACCAAACAGTGTGCCGATAATGAATCAATGGATAAAACACAAGTGGCATTTCTCGAATGAAATAAAGTTTGAATGCTGACATCAGTGTTTCACATTGACTAGAAAAAAACAGTTAAGTGATTACATTCCCCTAATTAAACTGAGATGGATATTAGCTAAAATGCTAATGACGACATTGCTCTTGGCATCTCTAGTAGTCTGCCGTCTTTGAAGGTGTGTAGGCAATAATAGAAAATACTACAGCAATCATTTCTCCCCATTTGTGGGCTGTGTTTGTTTGTGGCTTGTCTCTCTCTCTTTGCTTTCATCCATGCTAGTGTCTCTCATGTGCTACGAGCCACATAGCACCCTCTTCATCCTCCTTTCAGCACCCCCACCCCCCTTCCTTTCCTTTCACCGCTGCGCTCTTGCTCACCTCGTTTGATGTGTGTGTTAGTGTGTGTTCTGTGTGTACACATACTTGTGTGTTTATTACAGAAAGTGTGTGTATGTCCCAACATCCTTATTCTCGACACGCCTCTGGCGGTTAGCCCCTCTCTGTTTCTCCCAGTCAAAACAGACAGCAAGTGAACCTCGTAGCTCTTCATCTTCCCCCCATAAACTGTTTCATAAGCTCCAGTGTTGGGCTCATTTCTCTCCCTGCTACCCAAAGCCAGCAGTGCACACACACACACACACACACTCACTCACTTTCATTTTGTCTCTGATTCTCTTACACTCACTGTGCTGTGCACAAATTTATTCTTTGTTTTTCTATGGTCTAAAGCCTCTATCTCTCTCTTTCTCTCTCTCTCTCTCTCTCTCTCTCTCTCTCTCTCTCTCTCTCACACACACACACACACACCCAAAGTTACTAGTATTTTTCACTCCAGCCTCCCAGCCCTGATTCGACTCCCTGCAGCGCGCAGCACTTTTGAGTGATGTAATGCATCAATACCGTCCCTTAGACCATTGTGGAGAGATCGCCCTGGCGACCTCATAATCACTGCCCACACTGTAAAGAGCCCAATTGTTGCTTCCTCACAAAAGGCCCCCTGGCCCGACATAAGCACTCTATTGGATGCTGCCTCATGCTCAGAAGTTAGGGCAGAACACTGACAGCAGGACCCCTGATCCATTGCCAATGAACAAGTAACTTTGAAGGGCAGTGTTTATAATAATCATTATCACATATTTTCATGTGAGTCATCATTAAGTATAAAAATAAAACAAAATGATTCATAATTCCCAAGAGTGCCACATGGTGAAGTAGATGGGAGACCACGTTTACAGACGATTTTACACACAGCAGCCCACAGATCATGTTCAGAGTCTGTTCCAGACAGCGGAATGGAACGGTCAGTTTGGAATGCGGCAGTTCTCAAGCTGGGGGGCGGAGTTTGATATCGCCTAGGTAACAGGGCTTCTGTGCCCCTTTTGGTTCCCCTTGGTTGAGTGTGTTCAATGCCTCTTTGTTTCAGATGGGTTATTTTTATCAGATAGTGTCATGAGGTCATTCATTAACCTTCCTGGGGGTTTTGTTTACAGGGTTTCAATAGGTGATTGTTGTGTGTGTGTGTGTGTGTGTGTGTGTGTGGGGGGGGGGTATTTTTGGCAATGCTTTCTCTGGGTATGCTTACCCACTGTGTTTTTTTTTAATGCATTTATCTTTGATCATGGGGTCAGCTGAATGCCAGTAAATGCTATGGGAAAAATCCTGCATGGCTGAGCTATTAAACTCCTAAATGGCAACGTCATCATCGCTGGTAAATGCTCTTTACACTGAGCTCAGTGTTGTATTTAAAACAGGAGGAGATTTTAGATAATACATGCTGTCTCTTACGTGCTGCTGTGCTGTTTTTTTTCGACAGGCATTACCCGAAGACCTCCTTCACCATTGTGACGGACACGCCAGAGAACCTGCGCCTGAAACAACAGAGCGAGCTGCAGAGCCAGGTGAGAGGGGTGTGACTTAGGGGGTGTGGTCGTAGGGGTGTGGCCTTACAGTGCTGGGCGGGTTTAGACACAGGAGAGAAAGGGGGCCTGACAGTGAATGTGAGTAGTTTAGGTGAGCAGGTTCTCTGTTCCACTAACACACAACAGATGGCTAAGCTGCTGGGGATCCATAGCGCTTTGGGTTACACATGATTACTCTGAAATTGTTACCAGTGCTCTCTCTCTCTCACACACATAAAGACACACACACGCACACACACACACACACACACCAAATAATGCTAAAAGGAAATGAAGCAGTAAAAAATTATGCATATTAATAACTTTAGCAATCATAAATTGGTGAGTTTATGTGTGTGTTTACTGGTATGTGCATTCTACCACATCACTGCACAAGCACAATGTTTGTGTCTCAGCTTAGGACAGATATAGGGATATATAGCTATAGGAATGGACTACTAGAAAAGATGGTGGAGAACAAAAGGTCTCGGTGTGACTCCGTGACATGCACCTGGCTGCTGTGTTTGCCTTTGAGGGCCTTGTGCGTTTGCTTTATTTTGTTCGCTGTCTATTCTCCTCACCGGTCAGCATGCTACCACACTACCATAGGCGCTGTCTCTCACTAGCCATCACTGTGTGTGGAGTCCCTGCCACTTCTCCTCCTCCTCCTCCTCCTCTTCCTCCTCCTCCTCCTCTTGCTTCTCCTAAACCCGTGGGTCCTGGCGAAAGCTGGCACGGGTTGCAGGTTGGGCCCATCTGCCCGCCTGGCCCCGTCTGTGGTGCTAGCTCATGCAGGGCACACACATGCCACACCTCCAGCTCCTCCGACAGGGTTGGCGTTGCTGACAGGAACCCCCTGCCGAGCCGACGTGAGCTTCAAACAGGGAGGAAAGCCTCGGCTCCATCTGTGTGTGTGTGTGTGTGTGTGTGTGTGTGTGTGTGTGTGGTAAGCTGACCGCCACCACCGGGCCAAAGCGAGCATAGAGGACCACAGCTCAGATAGAGGAGTGATGGTTGTTGGTCTGTCCTTTTCCGAAAGGTGAAGGCCGTGGTCCTGGCAAAAAGGTGTTGATAATTGGACTCGGCAGCCAAGAACGCCCCCCCCCCCCCCCCTCTTCTTTTCCGTGCAGCTGAAGAGAGATGGTTGGCTGAAGCAGTGCCTGGCTCAGTCAGTGCTGCTTTGTATGTTCAGGACTGTAAACAACCCCCAAAAATAGTGGAATGTCAGAAGAGTTTTTTTTACATATACACAAAATAAATATAATTGGTTATAATAAGAGACTGCATCTTGAAGTTGCTGTCCTCACCAAGCATCTCGTCAGGAGGGGTGTGTCTTAAGCACAGACCTCTTTCACTTGCATCAGCACTTCAGCTACAAAGAGGTTTTATAATCAAAACAGTCTTTGAGTTTTCACCACGGGAGTTGGCTGCATGTATGTTATTCTGCTTTTAGTGCTGGAGCTACAGTAGTCATACGTTATAGGCTTTTGTGCGTATGTGTGTGTGTATGTGTGTGCATGCGTGTGTATGTGTATGTTCTTTCAGGCATCTATACGTGGGTTCTCATTAAAGTGAATTACAGAACAGCAGAGGCCTCGTTATTACTGTAATTGTTGCAGACCCTTGCTCCACCCTGCCTTTCGTGTACATGTTTTGATGCACATAATGTGCTTGAATGTTTGATCAGTATTACTATGTATATGACTGTAGATCATAACTCTAGATCAAAGGGTAAATTGGTATAATAGTAAAAGTTTTTCTTATGGTCAGCAGCTTTTATTCATCTAGATATTTCCATTTTATTGTTGTGATTTGCAGAGTCATGGTTCGCTGATAGCTAGCTGAGCAGGGTTGCGTGCCCCAAAAACCAAAAACAATACCTCCAGACAGCAGAGAGGCCCCTTTGAGAGAGAGAGAGAGAGAGAGAGAGAGAGAGAGAGAGAGAGAGAGAGAGAGAGAGAGAGAGAGAGTGGGAGAGAGAGAGAGAGAGAGAGAGAGAGTGGGAGAGAGAGAGAGAGAGAGAGAGTGGGAGAGAGAGAGAGAGAGAGAGAGAGAGAGAGAGAGAGAGAGAGAGAGAGAGAGAGAGAGAGGTTTAACACTCCTTTATTAAACCATTGTCAAATAATTACAAAACCACGTCCACTGCACAGCTTACATTTTGAAACCACTAAAAATGTGGAGGTATCTCCTCCCTCATTACACATTTAACCCCACCGTACCATCAGCGGTGACATGGCACAACACTTCCCCTACCCCCCACACAGCCACAAAACAATCAACATCATCAATTAATTTATAGTAGGCATATTCAACATTCACACGTGCAGCCACCATCCCCTTAAAAACCTCAACTGGGTCACAGGAACCAGCATCAATTAACTTGTTTCTCCGGGTTTTCCAAATAGCCATCTTGGCTGAGCCTATCAGGAAGTTCATTAAGCAGATTTTATTCTTCTTCCTTGCACTATACACAGGTCCACTAATGAAAAACTTTTCAGAGAGAGTGCCCCCAAGTTTTTGTATCCACACTCTCAGGTGATCAAAAAGTCCCCCTAACCTCCTACAGTTTAAAAATAAGTGCACCATAGTTTCATCCCCCCCACAAAAAGGACAGAGTTTATCAACTGCTGGATTCAGGTGTGCCACGTGTCTGTTTGTAGCTATAGCCCCGTGAACGAGCCTCCACTGCAGATCGGCCGTACGTTTTTCAATTGGAGGCTTATAAAAAGACCTCCAACAACCCCTTAAGGAGAAACCTGGCCCAAACACTTCTGACCACCTCCACCCCGCTTTCCTCCTCAGCACAGACTGATACTGGACTTTAACACAGGTCATGTAGAGGGCTTTCTTATTGAAGTCCTGGAAGGGCGTTACTTCTGGGACTCCAAAAGTGCCGCACCCCTCTTCATGGTCATCTTCTCCCGCTCCCACCGCAGGTAGAACTGATATTGATGGGCATTGATAGTTCACTTCCCAGCATGCTGGGGACTGTAACTCCAGGGCCTCTCTACAAGCCCCAGGCAGCGCTGACTTAAGTTCCTCCAGCACCCTCTCCAAGAGGCGCATGGATTGGATGCCAGTCCTCTGTTGCAGTGCAGTTGCAGTTCTCCAACTGCCTCCATCCCTCAGGTGCGCCAGCACACAGATGCCAGCCCTAACAAAGGAACTCCGGACACTGGCAGATGACAGGGTCCTCGTTCTCAACAGGCTATTGTGGAATAAGGGTTCCCCCATTATCCACTCTCCTGCTTGTGCAGTAACCCTTCTGACCTTGAAGGCCATTTGCCAGGCCCGCAACATGGACCTGTAGTAGGGAGTCAGCTGGTGCAAGTCCAACCCTTCAAGGTTTAACAGAAAAAGTTGTTGGTCATAACCCATCCGAGTTCCCTCCCTTAGCAGACCACAAGCAGCCGCAGCCCACACCACATCAGTCCCGTACAGAAGTCTTTGAGCTGCCTGCAGCCGAAAAGCATGCAGACGACTACTTATGTCCACCAGACCTTGACCCCCTTCCCAAACAGGCAGATACAGCGCAGGGGCAGGGATCCAATGTTGTCCTGACCAGAAAAAGTTCACCAATTTGCTCTGGAGCTCCTTAACCAGCTGACTGGGGGGCTCCAACACAGTCAGTCTATGCCACAGCATGGAGGCAGCCAGGTTATTTGTGACCAAGACCCTACCCCTGTAGGATAGCTCGGGTAATAGCCAATTCCACTTAGACAACTTAACAGACACCTTTTCCAGCACGCCCTCCCAATTCTTTTGAGTGTACTCCTCTGTGCCTAGAAACACCCCAAGAAATTTTAACCCCTCCCTACCCCACTGTAAACCCCCTGGTAGTAAAGGTGGCCCCTCTTTAGCCCATTCCCCAATTAAAAACCCCTCACTTTTTGCCCAGTTCACCTTTGCTGAAGAGGCTCTCTCATATACCTGTAAGATGTTGGACAATACAGAAACCTCATTATTCCCAGAGAGTAGAACAGTTACATCATCAGCATAGGCTGACAAGCAGTAAATACTCCCTGTGTGATCCCCCGGCACTACAATACCCTTTAATTTTTTCCTTAATAAGCACAACAGTGGCTCAATAGCTAGGCTGTAGAGCTGCCCTGAGAGTGGACAACCTTGCCTGATACCTCTCCTGACAGGTACAGGACAGCTCAGACGACCCCCAACTTTCAGCATCACTGAAGCGCCTGCATACAACAGCCGTACAGCAGAAATAAAGTGATCCCCAAAACCAAATGCCTTTAACACCTTAAAGAGATAATTGTGGCCCACTCTGTCGAAAGCCTTCTCCTGGTCAATAGACAGAATTCCCAAATCTAGCTTATTCCTCCTTGACACATCAATAACATCTCTTAGTAAAAACAAATTATCCATGATAGTCCGACCAGGAACACAATATGACTGTTCTTTTTGAACAACAGTGCCTAAAACCCCTTTCAGTCTATTGGCTAGACATTTTGATAAAATTTTATAGTCCATACACATCAGGGATATGGGTCTCCAATTCTTTAGTAATCCCAAATCGCCTTTTTTGGGCAGCAGAGACAGTACAGCACGCTGACAGCTTAGTGGCAATTCACCCCTGCTGAAGCATTCTTCCACCATTTCACAGTAGTCCTGGTTAAAAACGTCCCAAAACTGTTGGTAAAACTCTGCAGATAAGCCATCCAGTCCAGGTGAGCGGCCCCTAGATAGGTGCTGCACAGCCTCAGACAGTTCCTGCAGACTTAATGGCTGGTCCAATGACCTTCTATCATCCAGTCCCAGTGTCGGGAGCCCATCCATCAACTGAACGGAACACGCAGGGTCACAGTCAGTAGCTCCATAGAGGTCAGCGTAGAAAGCCATAGCCATTCCCCTCATTTCAAGGGGGTCTGATGTTAAAGTCCCATCATCTCGGCGCAGGTAAAACATATGCTTTTGTTGTCCTTCCTTACGCTCCAGATTAAAAAAGTGTGTAGTGGGAGCATCCATGTGAGTCATGTTAAGATACCTGGCCCTTATTAAAGCTCCTTTCACTCGTTCCTGCAACAGTGTCCTTAATTCTTGTTTCTTTTTATTCAAGTCCCCCAAAGCCCCCATGTTATTTTGCCCCAAACCTTTCTCTATATTGCTTATTTCCTCCTCCAGAAAGGCAACACTGCTCTTTATCATTACAGTATGATTATATGTAAACTGTTGACAAAAAACCTTAATCTGAACTTTCCCCACCTCCCACCATTGTGCTAAATTTTTAAAAGTATGCTTCTTGGTTCTCCAAATCCCCCAAAAATGCTTAAAATGTTTGCAGAAAGATTTATCCTTTAACAGCTTGTTATTAAAATGCCAGTAGTAACTTTGCCTTGCTGACATACCTATGCAGAAATCAATTGTCACCATATGATGGTCAGAAAAACCACTTGGATGTATTGTGGCACTAACAAGTTTATTATTGAAGGATTTGCTTACATAAAACCTATCCAGCCTTGCACCACTAACTACAGAATCAACCACTTTTACCCATGTGTATTGCCTAACCGTTGGATTTTTACATCTCCAAACATCCATAAGATCGAATTCCTTTGTCACATTGAGCAGTACACTGCCAGACTGTAAGTGAGGTTCCTCCCCAATCCTATCTAATGCTGAGTTAGAAGTGCAGTTCCAATCACCCCCCATTATCACACACACACCTTCATCATTCTGCTTCAAAACATCACTCACTCTCTCAAAGAGCTCTACCCGCTCAGACCCAATGTTGGGAGCATAGACATTAACAAAAATAAAAGAATGCTTCTTTATCTCGGCCTTTACCCCCATAACCCTGCCCCTCTCCACTTCTACAGAGGACAAAATTCTTGCATTTGTGTGTTTAGAAAAGAGGATAGCAACACCAGCACTGAAATTGGTCCCATGGCTAAGCAAGCACTCCCCCTCCCACCACCTAATCCAATCAATTGCATTATATTTATCAGTATGTGTCTCTTGCAAAAATATTACATCTAGTGCCTTAAGGCCTATACACTCAGCAAGGACAGCCCTTTTAGTTCTGTCTCTACCTCCATTAATGTTTATAGAACCCACCCTTAAGAATTCCATGAAGAAATAAAAAAGTAAAGGGTATAGCAAGAAGAGAGACAGCAAACACACCACAAGTGAAGACACCATTGTGTGATAATTAGTTTTTTACTTTTGTTTTAAGGCTCTCGCCTTCCGTATCTTCGTTATGAACTTTTTTAGACGAAACCTTTTCCTTTTGCTCAACTCATCAAAACCGACCTTCCTTAACCAATACACCACAGATGCCTCAAACTTATCAACGTCTGGAAAAAATTCTTCTACCTCAACTGCCTTGCCAAATGTGTCATCCAAAAATTTACGTATGTCTTCCAGCTGGTACAGCTGTTCATTATTTACTTGTGACATTTCAGGGATATCTGAGATTTCAGACATGGTATCTTCATCTGCCATTTCATCATCAGACTGCATTGGCACCTCAAGGGGTTTTGGCCCAACTGGCTCCCCATATTCGCCATTTGCACTTAATGCTGAACTAGCCGCACCCCCTTCACTCTCGTCAACAACAGCATCGTCTGTACTTGTCATTTGTTCACTTACAACTCGTTCCTGACCAACAATCACGCTAATAGTGTTGCAGGCACCCTCGTTCTTTTCGGGTGGAGCCCGGCTACCGCTACCACTACCATCCTCAACTATACTTACGCTACCATTTTCACTAATCCCCCTATCCTCCCCGCTCTGCTCCTCGTTGCCCGGCTGAGTCTCCCCTTCATTCCCTACCTGAGCAAGACCTTCACTCTCTTCTGTTATTGCACGGGGGCAATGCATCTTTACATGGCCTGTATTTCCACAAGCAAAACAACGTGGCTCACCAGAGCTGGCATAAAGCATGAACGATTTTCCTTCACACCAAACTCGAAACGATATATTCAAGTTTGGCGTGTCTAAGA
>CM059269.1:184419-191919 GCA_030347295.1 Setipinna tenuifilis
CAGGTGCGTTATTAGCCAACGTCGTTTCGAAGTCTTATTCATATCATAGTTTGCTGTACAAAACGAGGGTGAAAGACCGCATTGCGACATTGCATCGCATTGACGAGATGGCCATGCCAGTGTTGCAGCTTGAGACTTGAAATTGATGATTTACTTGTAATAGGCTATCTATTGAGAAATAGCTGTGATGGATACACACTATTCCAGTGTGTAATTTTTTTAAAATAAAATACACCATTGAAGATCTAGCCACTAACTGAGTAACTGAAGCAAGGTTAGGTCTATAATTTTTTGGCTGTGTATTTGCCCACATTCTCTTAAGAATTCTAATGCTGCTTTTACATGCAAGCGAGCGACGCGGTGAAGGCGGGAAGCAGTTCGCGAGCGAGCGCCTGCTTGCATGTGAAAGCAGCTTAACACCACCTCTTTAATCATTTAGGTAGCTGGAGCTAGGTTGCATGTGTAAATAAATGCAGTCATCTTGTCAATCATCTCTGCTTCACTGTGGACTCTAATGTTTTGACAGATTCTGTGGAGGCAGGCTGGTGTAAAGCAAGACTGTCTACTGCATCGGAAACTAGTGGAAACCAAGCTTCGAGCTCCCACTGGTCAGTGCTTCTTCTGAATGTTTATAATGGATGGGACTGCGGCTTTAATAGTGAGTGTTCTTTTTACCCTTAGATTGGGAAGGGGGGCATGAACTGAGAAGACCTGTTATTTCAAATAAAATTTTGTTCAAAATGATTTTTTCCTGTCTTTCAGGTTCTAAATGTGGAGGTGCAAGGAATGCACTGAGTCTGTATCGACAAGGTACCAATTATTACAGCATTACAGATTAAGTCACAGTCATTTTGGTCGGGGCCACCGGTATCCATGCACTTATCATGATTGCCCTTGTTCGTTTAAAACTTGGAGTGCACTTAAAACACATTTGAGTCGGTATCATGTCAATGTCTCATCTGATCCCAGTACAGAGGTTTTAACATTTACATGTATTTTGTGCCCAGGAACCGTGTTATCATCTAGTGCAGATTATTTTAGTCACATAAAGAATCATTTGAAAAACTATGAAACTGTCAGTTGTATGTATAGAAAGTGTTCATTTCAATCTAACATTTATGCTACCTTCAGATCTCACACGTATAGAAAACATGCCACTTGCACAGTAAATGACTTCAAGGATGGATTGGTGAATGTAGCTAAAACAAGTGAGCAGTTATCTGAAGAACTTGATCAGCAATTTGATGAAGTGAGCGAATCTGCAGAACCTGGTCCTAGTCAAAGTTGCATTGAGTCAGACATAGGAAATGAGAATCTACAAGACCAAATTATTAAAAAATTGGCATCTGTTCTTCTGAAACTGGAGATTTACTCTCATGTACCAAGTTCAGCAATTGATGAGCTCCTTGCAGAATTGCACTTTCTTTTCAATTCTGCTGTATTGCCTGTAACAAACGGCATTACAGTTGATGTTTTCAAAAAGTATGACCTTCACATTGATCAGTCAATAATTGATGAACTAAACACTGACATTTCTTCTCAAAATCCTTTGTTAAGAGCAATAGCTACAAATGGTCAATTGTCTACATCATATAAACGTAACGAGTACTACAAAGAACACTTCAAGGTTGTAGAACCTATTGAATATATACTTGATTCAAAAAAAACTTTTCAGTATATCCCCATTCTCAGGTCTCTACAGCAACTTTTGAGTCGCAATGACATAGTGGAAAAGATTGTAGATGCTCATGCGCAACCTGCAGTAAATCCACAGGAGTTTTTGTCATCCAGAGATGGAATACATTACAAGAACAATTCCTTCTTTTCATCTGGTGATTTAAGGATCTCCTTATGGTTGTATATAGATGACTTTGAACTCTGTAATCCATTAGGAACTTCACGAAAAAAAACACAAACTCTGTGCAGTATATTGGATTTTGGGTAATTTACCTCCTGGTAGTAGTTCAGCCTTGTCTTCCATTTACTTAGCATTGCTGTGCAAAAGTGTTCATGTTAAAGAATTTGGTTACTCAAAGATATTTGAGCCTCTTTTGAAAGATTTGGTGATCTTGGAGCAGCAAGGGTTGTTTATTCCACAGTTGGGAGCAATTGTGAAGGGAACAGTGCAGTTCGTTATTGCTGATAATCTTGGGGCACATGGGCTTGCTGGTTTTGTGGAAAGTTTCTCCGGTAAATATTTCTGTCGATTTTGCACTGCTCAGCTTAGTGAGATCCAGTCACAGGAAGTGAAGTCAGGAGCCTTGCAGGTCAGAAGTAAAGAAAATCATGAGCTACATATCAGAACAGCTCAGGAAGGACAAGTGAATTACTTTGGTGTAAAAAGATCTTGTGTTTTAACTGAAAGTTTAACACACTTTGATGTACTTAGGGGTTACCCGCCGGATATTGTGCATGATTGCTTTGAGGGCATAGTCCCTGTTGAACTGGCATGTTGCATTGGTGTGCTTCTCTCAAAGAAGTATTTCACCCTTGATCACATTAATGATGTTATTCGGTTGTTTCCATACAAGTGGGGGGATAAGACCAATCGTCCTCACATGTTGCCCCAAGCATTCCAAAGGAAACGCAGTATAGGTGGCAATGCCCATGAAAATTGGTGCTTTCTAAGATTGCTACCGTTGATGGTTGGTGCCCTAGTTCCGATTGATGAACCAGCGTGGCAGGTCATTTTGGCATTGTGGAATTAGTTGTTGCTCCTGTTCATAGTGCAGAGTCTGTGGAATATTTGGAGAGCAAAATTTCAGAACACAGAAGGCTATATCAAGAGGTGTTTCCTGGTCGAAATCTGCTGCCTAAACATCATTTTCTGGAGCATTATCCAGAGTTAATAAGATGTTATGGTCCCCTTGCTGCGCTCTGGACCATGCGGTTCGAAGCTAAACATAGTTTTTTTAAGCAGATTGTGAGGCATACAAAAAACTTTCGCAATATCACCTTATCATTGGCCAGAAAGCATCAGTTTATGGTGAGCCATCACATACAAACATCTGAGGCTGAAAAGTCTTCCTTGGAGGTAACGCAAGTCTCAAAGGTCCCCATTGATGTGTTAAACACTGACGTTTTGAATGCCCTTTCACAGAAATACCCTGGGGTAACTTCTGTAAACCTTGCACATAGCGCTACTATTAATGGAATTAATTACAAAAAGGGCATGATTGTAGTGCATGGATCGTGTGGGGGTCTTCCAGAATTCGCAGAAATAGTTCAGCTGTGTGTTTTCGATGATTGCCTGAGCCTCATCGTAAAAAAACTATGCTCATGGTATAGGGAACACTACAGAGCCTTTGAGGTAATTCCTACAACTCTGGTTGAACTTTTGGATACCAAGGACCTTACTGACCAGTTCCCTTTGGCAGACTACAGAACGGGTTCTCTGCGAATGGTGACGCTGAAGAGATTTGTGCATGTGACTGGTAATGTACCATTTTTTTCCTCATTTCTTAAAAGTGCACAATGCTTTTATTTTGAAGATATTTTGCAGCTTTGCTACAATGTTTCACTTGATCCTAATTGCTCTTGGTACGGAATGTGCTTAAATTCTGAGATTGAATTCATGATGTCTGCAACCCTAAGAGTCGTCCTTGGCACAGACAACGCCAGCAAATTGATTCTCCCATCTGGAATACCAGATTCAGTCGAGGACCTGAAAACTGAAATCGCAAGACAATGCTGTTTTTCAGAAGCCGTTAAGTTTAGGCTACTGTACAAAGACATTGACTACAATGACTTTTTTAACTTGTCATCTACTTCAGATCTCCAAGACAAGAGCACAGTGAAGGTGGTATACCTCACAGAGTCAGCTGTAGCTGATGAAGCTCTACCTGATCCAGTTTTTCAAGCACTGCATGATGTCCCTTGCGTTTCACCATCGTCTTCATTGGCAGACACAGAAATACTTTCTTCCCCCTCATCTACATCAAGCTCCAGTCCACATCCATCACTTCGTTCCCAGCCGTGGCCCAAAACCTTCCAGATTCCTCAATTTGCTTACGAGGTTGAGCTTCAGCTGGAGAGGGCCAACAGTGAATTCTGCAGCAGTGGCAGTCTTTTTACTCCAGGGTCCAAACTCAAGTCTGACATTCTGGAAGCTTTAGTGTCTGAAATCATGAAGTACAAGGTGTACCCTACAAGCGCTGAGTTTGATGCTGTGGCTGAAGCTCTAGTAACCAAATACCCATGCCTGAAGGAAAAGGGGTCTGCATGTGGATACTATGGTTGGAAAATTAGTTTAAAATACAAAATGGCCAATTACAGGACCAAACTGAGGAGCCTTGGTGTCCCAGAAACTAGCATAAATTCAATGAAGGGTAAACGTACCACAAACCAAGGAAGCCCTAACCAGGTGAAAAAACCACGCAAAGCGGAAGTTAATTACTGTCCTGCCTATCCTGTGGGTGAAACAAAAGAGAGTCTTGAAGAGGAACGGAAAGCGCTTCTGTTGGAGGTGAATAATAAAAACCAGCAACAAGTAAAAATCAAAATGCAGAAAACATTTGCATACAGAAGGCAGGAAATCATCCAGGACATGCCCTTCATCACTGACCTGAAAAGCAGATGGCCAGCTCTTTTTTCAGAGAGTGAGGTAATGCTGTCAGTCTTACATTTACTCTACAGGTGCTTGTTGTGAAAAAAGTTGATATTTGTCACTGATTTGAGAAAGTGAAACCCATCTATTTCATTGACTTGTTACAAATGGAATTGCTGTTAACTTTTGTACGGGTTTCCATTAGAAGCTCACAAACTTCTTTTTTTTTAACAATGGGTCAAGCTCCTGTCTTTCCTGTAGGGATAATGTTATGCCTGAGAACTTGTCACAATGCATACTAGGTTAATACCATATTATTAAGGCCATGTTCCAGGTTGTCCACATCTGATTTCAAACATCCGGTCAAAGGGGAAATGGCATTAAGTTAATTTCCCTTTTAATTATCTTTGTCTGTCTTCTGTTCTGTTTTAGATAAGTGCCGAATTCACCCGCATCACAACAGTCCCACTTCTTCCAAAATTCATGGCCCAGCTGGATGGTTACGCTGATGGCCTCATGAAAGTATTCAGAGGAAAGGGAGGCGAACTGGGACAGAGACTCAGATTGATGGCTGCAGCCATGGACAAGGTATAATTGAATTATTGGACCATTTCACTTTAGGAAATTTGACCTTGCTTTCTCCTTTACTCCCTGAAGGCCAGGGGTCACAGTACATAGCATGCTTACATAGTGTATTGCCTGATCATTCCAATTTGGTGCAGTTTGTCTCTGGGTGTTTCTTCCCTTGACTTCCATTCGTTTTTCACTTGTCTGTGATTGCTCCCTTTGAAGAATCTACATGGAGTAACAGCCAGAAGAGAGAGGATCTTATGTTAATTTTTTTGACAATTACATTTCAATAGATGATGTGGGGACAGCCCATTTCTCTCTTGATCCGTTCTGGCGGGGAAAAAAAATGAGGTTGTGATAGACACTGTCTCCTGGAACCTCCAGGGGTGGGACACTGACCAAATGCATGTGACCAAAAATCAGCCCAAAGGGATGGGAGAGAAATGTTTTTTGAGGTGCAATTTGGTCATTACTTCAAACCCATTGCTTGGTAAAGTTGCACAACGTATTTAAAATGGGTTCACAATGAGTTGTTTCCGAGCTGACTGACTGTGTAAATCTATGCTGTTGCCACATGATCTACCCACAGTACTGGCAAGGGAAGGCAGGTGTCCATCTAATTGCATTTTTTCTTTACTTGGTCTTTGCTAATCTTGTTTATTGACTCTGTTTGGGAACACCCCACCCCCCTCTCCCACTGTTGCTCAGAATCCCAGTGTTGAGATGAGGAGAGAATGCCTTCTCAAAGGACTATGCATCTACTTTAACGAACAGCCTGAAAGCCTTGTAAGGACCTATCTGGTAAGCATTAAGTGTATGGACCTTACCTTGGCAAAAAAGTATGTTATCAGTGACTTTTACTAAGTTTAAAATTCGGCTACGGTGGACTTTGATCCCCTGGTGATTTTGTTAGTTTGGAGAGGTGCAGATCATATAATTAGACTATCACTGTCACTGATTTCAAAAAGTAAAACCCATCTTTACACGCACACACACACACACACAAACAACTGTCACTGATTTCAGAAAGTGAAACCAATCTACACACAGGGTGTCGCGGTTTGGTATGTATTGCAGTTTGAAGTCTGTGGTTTTTGTGCGTCCCCCCATATATCCTAGCCATTCTAATGGGGTCAGATGTTTGTTTACATTTTTTAAAATGCGTCTTGGCGTACTTCAAATATCATATCAAAAGCTGTTCCCATGCTGTAATGTCACTGATGGTGTTGCAAAACATTTGGGATGGATAATATTGAGTTTAAGACCTTTTTTTAAAAAAATGAAAAACATATGACCCCTTTAGAATGGCTAGGATATCAGATCCTAGTTGAGCAAAAAAGGTTGGTGTCATTGGGTACCGACAATTCAAGGGTAGTGCAAGCAATACAACTGCATGTTGAAATTGTCCGGAGGTACCCTTCAAGACAACCAGTCCCAGCAAGGCAGATGACCACTTTATGAAATGAGGGAAACATTTTCATGATATTATTATTATTGTTATCCCAGCACCTGTAGACTGACTAACAAGTAATCTCTGTAATTGTTATGGTATGTTTAGCAGTGTGTGAGAACCAATTGTGTGTTTCATGTCATTGTCAGGATGTTGAAGCAACCCGTGGGATTGAGTCCACCATCATGGGGATATATGTCATAACTCATGAGGGAGCAGAGCCCGAAGAGGATCCTGAGGATGTAGGCATAATCATAGAAGGCGTTGAAGTTCTGCAAAATCTCCGGAGCACTGCAAATGCATGCGCACTGCTGCTTGGTGTCATTTACGCTTTGAATTTAAGCTACCCGAAAGAGTTGAAGAACACCTTTGAGTTTTTGCAGAAAGTTATTTTGGAGCTGGATGGCAACCGACTGTCCACCAAGGTGCAAATTCTGAAAAACCGGCTCCTCCAAAAACATTTTTAAATTCTCTGAACATGTGCAGTGCATACGCATACATTGATGCTGTATGTGTGAGACAATCACTTAGTTTGAAGATTGGGGCAGGGTGTGGACTTTGACTTTTTTGATAATGGGGCATTGAATGGTACGCCATCAAGGGACCTTAACCACTCTGACTTAAAAAAAAAAGAAAAGAGAAAAAACTACTGGTTTGATTTTTCATTTATTTAAAAAGGACAGTTGTCAGTTTAGTGTTTTCACCTGCTGTGAAGTGTTGAACCACCATCTTTGTTGCATATGTCTGTCCATTTAAAGAAAGCTTTCAGGGTAACTTCTGCCAATTTGTAGTTCATGTTTATTCTTATTTCAAAAGACAAAACAGTTGTTTTCCTCTAACGCCATAAAGGGACCTTGATATATGGGTCACTTGGTCACCTTGATATTTGTGAACTGTTTTTTTTTTTTTTTTTTTTTTTTTTTTTTTTTTTTTT
>CM059269.1:252196-254696 GCA_030347295.1 Setipinna tenuifilis
GCTGTGGTTGCTATGGTAGTGTGCCCTGATGAGGCTATGGTTGCTATGGTAGTGTGCCCTGGAGACCAGCGCCATCGGGGCTCAGAGTGTCTCCATCTCTCTCTGAATGAGTACAACTGGAAATACCCACAACATGACTCCTAGAAAGAAGGAAAAGAGGGTGTGTGTGGGAGTGTGTGTGTGTGCGTGTGTGTGTGTGTGTGCGTGTGCGTGTGCGTGTGCGTGTGCGTGTGCGTGTGCGTGCGTGTGCGTGTGTGTGTGTGTGTGTGTGTGTGTATAGAGGTCTTCATGTCAGTACTTGCCCTTAAAGTGCAGATCTATGTGAGCATAAATGGGAAATAATTGCTGTGTGTGTGTGTGTGTGTGTGTGTGTGTGTGTGATTGTGCTACACTTTAGCTAAGTGTTAGAGTGATTGAAGCCCTCAAACATCTGATTCAACCACTCTGGCATGCATGTCTCTCTCTCTCTTTCATTCCTCCCTCCTCTCCTCCCCACTCTCGCTTCCTCCCTCCCCCTCTCTCTTTCTCTCTCCCTCTCTCTGTCTCTCTCTCCCTCTCTCTGTCTCTCTTCCTCTCTCTCCCCCCTCCCTCTCTCTCTCTCTCTCTCTCTCTCTCTCTCCCTCCCTCCCTCCCTCTCTCTCTCTCCCTCTCTCTATCTCTCCCTCCCTCTCTCTCCCCCTCCCTCTCTCTCTCCCTCCCTCTCTCTCCCTCTCTCTGTCTGTGGGAAACCCCTAGTCACTGTGCCTCGGGCCACTGATGTAATTAAATGCTGTTTGTGTATGGCAGACTCTGGTGTGTGTGTGTGTGTGTGTGTGTGTGTGTGTATGGCAGACTCTGGTGTGTGTGTGTGTGTGTGTGTGTGTGTGTGTGTGTGTATGGCAGACTCTGGTGTGTGTGTGTGTGTGTGTGTGTGTGTGTGTATGGCAGACTCTGCTGTGTGTGTGTGTGTGTGTGTGTGGGGCAGACTGGGCTTGAGAGCTCAAGTGTGTGTGTGTGTGTGTGTGTTCAGCAAGGGGGAGGCTTTTGTCGATGCTCTCTGGAGAAGAACGATGATCATATCTCAGGTTTTACACCAAACACACACACACACACACACACACACACACACACACACACACTCACACACACACACACACACACACTCACACACACACACACACACACACACACACACACACACACACACACACACACACACATAAATTTGGTTCACTTGCACACACACACACACCAGAGCTCTCAGGCCAGAGTTTGCCAGTGTGTGTGTGTGAAGGTGAGAGAGTTTGCCAGTGTGTGTGTGAGTGAGCGATGAGTACTGTGTGTGTGTGTGTAGGTGAGGGACGTGTGTGTGTGTGTGTGTGTGTGTGTGTGTGTGTGTGTGTAGGTGAGGGACGTGTAGTGACTTGTTCGCTTCTACACCTGTTGATTGGCTGCATTTTTAGGTCCGTTTCTGTTAAACAAGCCTGTAGCAGTGTGTGTGTGTGTGTGTGTGTGTGTGTGTGTCAGCAAGCCACACTGCTGTCACATTCCTTAGTGTGAGCTGGAGCTGTTTTCTTTTTGTAATCGCCTGTGAACAATGGGCCTGGAATCTGTGTGTGTGTGTGTGTGTGTGTGTGGAATCTGTGTGTGTGTGTGTGTGTGTGTGTGTGTGTGTGTGTGTGTAATCTGTTTGTGTGTCTGTGTGTGTCTAGAATCTATGTGTGTGTGTGTGTGTGTGTGTGTGTGTGTGTGTGTGTGTGTGTGTGTGTGTGTGTGTCAGCAAGCCACACTGCTGTCACATTCCTTAGTGTGAGCTGGAGCTGTTTTCTTTTTGTAATCGCCTGTGAACAATGGGCCTGGAATCTGTGTGTGTGTGTGTGTGTGTGTGTGGAATCTGTGTGTGTGTGTGTGTGTGTGTGTGTGTGTGTGTGTGTGTGTAATCTGTTTGTGTGTCTGTGTGTGTCTAGAATCTATGTGTGTGTGTGTGTGTGTGTGTGTGTGTGTGTGTGTGTGTGTGTGTGTGTGTGTGTGTTGTTTTTGGCTTGTGAAAAAGTGTTGATGGAATGAATCACAGATGACGGAAAGAAACCTGCTACTGTTTTCTCTTTATATCTATTTTGTCTTTTGCATAGTCTGTCAATTTCCTTGTTCCACACACACACACAAACACAGATACAGACAGATACACACACACACACACACATACACACACAAACACACACATAGTTTTTTTTCTTTTGAACCGCTTTGGAAATCTTCCAGTAAGCTTTTTGTTTGTGTGTGAGTGCATGCAAATTAGCAACACCTGACCTGTGTGTGTGTGTGTGTGTGTGTGTGTGTGTGTGTGTGTGTGTGTAACAGACTGACATAAACAGGGAAAAAGAGAGGAAAACATGAACAGGAAAAGAGAAAGAACCAAAGTGTTTGTGTGTGTGTATTTGTGTGTTTTTTGTCTGTGTACCAGTCCGAGTATGTGTGTCTGTATGCATGGGCATTCGTGTGTGTGGGTGTATGGGTGTGT
>CM059269.1:287043-289543 GCA_030347295.1 Setipinna tenuifilis
AGCCCCGCTTGCTTTCTCTCTCTCCTTTGTTTTGTTGATGGTTTAATGCCTTGAAAACCACTCTGTGCTTACCGTCAATGCTGAACTGTTATCCTGCTGTTGTCCTGCTCTTGGAATTGTACATCTACGAACTGTTATCTTTCCTACTGCCCGTTTTGTGGATGGACTGAACCGAACTTTTTTCTCAATACATGCAAACGTGAATGAAGTAACTCGTGTGGTGTGACGTGCTGTGTTGCAGTTTAAACAAGATAAACTTTGATAATTGGTGTTCTAAAAACCTGACGTGGTAGTTTTCTTGCTACCTGGCGCCCAACCCTTCAACCCATTATTATTATTTAATATGTTTCTTCTTATGCGTCAGGTTGACACCGTTACAGGTGTGTTGTGTGTCAGTAGTGTTGTGTGTGGTGTGTCAGTAGTGTGGTGTGTTGTGTGTCAGTAGTGTTGTGTGTGGTGTGTCAGTATTGTGGTGTGTCAGTAGTGTTGTGTGTGGTGTGTCAGTATTGTGGTGTGTGGTGTGACAGTAGTGTTGTGGGTCAGTATTGTGGTGTGTGGTGCGTCAGTAGTGTGGTGTGTTGTGTGTCAGTAGTGTGGTGCGTCAGTAGTGTGGTGTGTGGTGTGTCAGTAGTGTGGTGCGTCAGTAGTGTGGTGTGTGGTGTGTCAGTAATGTGGTGTGTCAGTCGTGTGGTGTGTGGTGTGTCAGTAGTGTGGTGCGTCAGTAGTGTGGTGTGTGTTGTGTCAGTAGTGTGGTGTGTCAGGTGTGTGGTGTGTCAGTAGTGTGGTGTGTCAGTAGTGTGGTGTGTGGTGTGTCAGTAGTGTGGTGTGTCAGTAGTGTGGTGTGTGGTGTGTCAGTAGTGTGGTGTGTCAGTCGTGTGGTGTGTGGTGTGTGGTGTGTCAGTAGTGTGTTGTGTCAGTAGTGTGGTGTGTGGTGTGTCAGTAGTGTGGTGTGTCAGTCGTGTGGTGTGTGGTGTGTCAGTAGTGTGGTGTGTCAGTAGTGTGGTGTGTGGTGTCAGTAGTGTGGTGTGTCAGTAGTGTGGTGTGTCAGTAGTGTGATGTGTTGTGTGTCAGTAGTGTGGTGTGTCAGTCGTGTGGTGTGTGGTGTGTCAGTAGTGTGGTGTGTCAGTAGTGTGGTGTGTGGTGTGTCAGTAGTGTGGTGCGTCAGTAGTGTGGTGTGTGGTGTGTCAGTAATGTGGTGTGTCAGTCATATGGTGTGTGGTGTGTCAGTAGTGTGGTGCGTCAGTAGTGTGGTGTGTGGTGTGTCAGTAGTGTGGTGTGTCAGTCGTGTGGTGTGTGGTGTGTCAGTAGTGTGGTGTGTCAGTAGTGTGGTGTGTGGTGTGTCAGTAGTGTGGTGTGTCAGTAGTGTGGTGTGTGGTGTGTCAGTAGTGTGGTGTGTCAGTAGTGTGATGTGTTGTGTGTCAGTAGTGTGGTGTGTCAGTCGTGTGGTGTGTGGTGTGTCAGTAGTGTGGTGTGTCAGTAGTGTGGTGTGTGGTGTGTCAGTAGTGTGGTGTGTCAGTAGTGTGGTGTGTGGTGTGTCAGTAGTGTGGTGTGTCAGTCGTGTGGTGTGTGGTGTGTCAGTAGTGTGGTGTGTCAGTAGTGTGGTGTGTCAGTAGTGTGATGTGTTGTGTGTCAGTAGTGTTGTGTGTCAGTAATGTGGTGTGTGGTGTGTCAGTAGTGTGGTGTGTCAGTATTGTGGTGTGTGGTGTGTCAGTAGTGTGGTGTGTGGTGTGTCAGTAGTGTGGTGAGTAGTGTGTTCATTTGGCCAACGTCAACATAACATGTCAAATGAGCTAAGGTGTAAACAACACAAACACACACTCTTTCACATATACACGCACACACACACACTTACTCCAGTGTTAGTCAAATGAGCTAAGTTGTAAGCAACTGGACTTATTCTAGTAGCTTGAAGACATTTCACCTTTCATCCAAAAGGCTTCTTCAGTTCTGGCCTGATGGCAGGGAACCAGGAGCTAAATCTCTGGATCACACACACACACACACACACACACACACACACACACACACACACACACACACACACACATGATGGTAGGGAACCAGGGGTTAAATCTCTGGATCACACACACACACACACACACACACACACATGATGGTAGGGAACCAGGAGTTAAATCTCTGGATCACTAAGGCTGGAGCTGTAAGCAGGATGTAATGTCTGAAAAGCAGAAGAAGAAGAATCTTCAGCAAGCACAACATCCCCGGATATTTCAAACCTGGCAACACCCCCAGACAGAGAATGGTCCACCCCAAACCTCAGCGATGTGGTTTAGATGGTCCAGCCCAAACCTCAGCGATGTGTGTGTGTGTGTGTGTGTGTGTGTGTGTGTGTGCAGCGATGTGGTTTAGGCAGCACAATGCAGTGTGGAGAGCCCCGATCTGGGTGGGGGTAACTAAGCAACCACTTCACACACACATGACTCAACACAGGAGGGCGACTACATCAGGACAGGAGCTCAGCAGCACATCTGCATCTAAA
>CM059269.1:421349-426349 GCA_030347295.1 Setipinna tenuifilis
CACAATTCTCATGCGCCTTGTCAGGCGCGACATTTTGCCCGCCCGGGAAGAGCGCATCTTTGCTGACGTGCCCTCCATCTCTAAAGTGTCTTTATTTGACTCTGAACTAGCCATATTGATTTCAAACAATTAGCTTTTCGTTTCAACAAAATAGATGTTCAACATAATCCATAAAGTTCCAACAAATGTCCACAAACGTATAACGTAAAAGGTTGCAAAGCACAATGGCGTTTCTTCCGGCTGTAAATTCAAACAAAAGCGGAGCTGAAAACTAAAAATGCTCCGGTATTCAACGCTCAAAAGTTCAACCAATAAGGGTATTCAAAAATTCAGTTCCTTTACTTTTAAGTCCGACATTTAAACGAACTCAAAGTTCTCAATACCTTCACGGTTTCTTTGTTTTAGAAATGTTTGTCCTTCCGCGTCTTCACGCGTCACGGCCAAGGCCTTTCCTTTTGTTCTTACGTTTGCGCTTTCAAAGTCCAATGAATTTCAATATAAATCCACAAGATCTTCAAGGTAATCCACGAAGCAGGTCTTCATGCGCTCATTATAGACGAATATACGGTCCAAACCGTGATGTTTTACCGGCCCCAATGGCCTTTTGTTTGGCCAGTACGTTCGAGGTTCGATGTGGTCACTGACTCGTGCAAAGATTCAGGAAGCGTAAAATAAAGTTAACTGAAGTTTATTAACCAAATAAAAAGGTACAACTGTTCAAAGGTTCAAGTGCTTTCTTTGCTCTTTGTTCTAATGTTCCAATGTTCCAACGTTCCATTGCTCTCTGCGTTCTCTGCTACGGTCTATAATGGTATGCGCATCACCGAACCTTCCCAATGGCATCAGGATGACACACCTTTATACCCGTCAGCAAACCCCCTTGACCTATAGAGGGCAGGCACATTCAATCATTCAATCACTCACACTCAAGCATACTCAAAACATGCAAACATTAGATATACAAAACGAAATACTGAAATATGTCCAAATGTAACAAAATAAAATCACAAAAATAAATATTTGAAGATAACAAAATATGCAAACATAAAATACTTATATGGCTCCTACACACCGGCCCCTAATTGTGTGTGTAGGCAACAATTATTAAATACTTTAAAGGAGCCAATTATTCATCAGTGCATGGTCATTTGCAACTGCATCCATTCTGTTACTCTTTATAACCATCAAAGTCTAAATTAGTAATACTCATCCTTCTGCACTTTTCAATAGCAGACAGGGTTTAGTTACTGGTGTTCCATCAACACCAGTCTTTGTCTTGACAGTCATTGTTCCAACAAGCACTGCAGAGTCTGTGGCTTCTAGGGGACCATTGACAACCCACCCCAATAGGGTTTTCACTGCGTATGGTCCATTTCCATGGCTGTTTATTATGTTCCGTGGTTCTAGAGCCTTAGGAGCATTGTTCCCAATCAATAGCTCCACATTGTTCCCAATCAATAGCTCCAGACCTTTCACCAGATACGTGTCCACAGGTTTTTCTTGGTGCATTGTTCTTAACAATATGTTGGTTCTTTTTCCAGGGATGTTCAATTTGTTCATGAGGTTCTCTGTGCAGAATGTTGCAGAGCTGCCAGGATCTAGGAAGGCGTAGGTGTTTATGACTCTGTTGCCCTTAGAGCATTTCACCTGCACAGGAACAATTGACATGGCACAACTGGAGACTGTGTATGTGTTACCGGCCCCAGCATGCTCACCCACATCATCAGACAAAGCCTTTATGGTAGTTGCAACTGTCTGTTGTGATGTTGACACATTTTCCTTGATGTGTAGTGCACTGGGATGTGGCTTCATGCAAACTAAGCAGGTAAGGCGCTGTACACAGTCTTTGCTAATGTGACCGGCTTTGGTCAGGCATCCAAAACAGATTCCATTCTGCTTAAGGAAGGTGATTTTGTCCCTGTGTGGCTGTGTGCTAAACTGCAGACATGTCCCCAAATTATGCTGACCAGTGCAAAACAGACATGAGGTGGCTGGTGGTACTGCAGTTGATGCCACATCTGTATTGGTGGCAAAGCTTTCTTTCACTTCAAGACATTCTCCATCATCCATTAAAGTGTTCACAATTCTCATGCGCCTTGTCAGGCGCGACATTTTGCCCGCCCGGGAAGAGCGCATCTTTGCTGACGTGCCCTCCATCTCTAAAGTGTCTTTATTTGACTCTGAACTAGCCATATTGATTTCAAACAATTAGCTTTTCGTTTCAACAAAATAGATGTTCAAAATAATCCATAAAGTTCCAACAAATGTCCACAAACGTATAACGTAAAAGGTTGCAAAGCACAATGGCGTTTCTTCCGGCTGTAAATTCAAACAAAAGCGGAGCTGAAAACTAAAAATGCTCCGGTATTCAACGCTCAAAAGTTCAACCAATAAGGGTATTCAAAAATTCAGTTCCTTTACTTTTAAGTCCGACATTTAAACGAACTCAAAGTTCTCAATACCTTCACGGTTTCTTTGTTTTAGAAATGTTTGTCCTTCCGCGTCTTCACGCGTCACGGCCAAGGCCTTTCCTTTTGTTCTTACGTTTGCGCTTTCAAAGTCCAATGAATTTCAATATAAATCCACAAGATCTTCAAGGTAATCCACGAAGCAGGTCTTCATGCGCTCATTATAGACGAATATACGGTCCAAACCGTGATGTTTTACCGGCCCCAATGGCCTTTTGTTTGGCCAGTACGTTCGAGGTTCGATGTGGTCACTGACTCGTGCAAAGATTCAGGAAGCGTAAAATAAAGTTAACTGAAGTTTATTAACCAAATAAAAAGGTACAACTGTTCAAAGGTTCAAGTGCTTTCTTTGCTCTTTGTTCTAATGTTCCAATGTTCCAACGTTCCATTGCTCTCTGCGTTCTCTGCTACGGTCTATAATGGTATGCGCATCACCGAACCCTCCCAATGGCATCAGGATGACACACCTTTATACCCGTCAGCAAACCCCCTTGACCTATAGAGGGCAGGCACATTCAATCATTCAATCACTCACACTCAAGCATACTCAAAACATGCAAACATTAGATATACAAAACGAAATACTGAAATATGTCCAAATGTAACAAAATAAAATCACAAAAATAAATATTTGAAGATAACAAAATATGCAAACATAAAATACTTATATGGCTCCTACACCTCTCTTCTCTACTCCTCCTCCTCCTCCCTCTTTTAAACTCTTCCACATGAGTCCTAGTTGTTGGTGTTTATGGCGCATTTTTATTTTATTTTTTATTTATTTTTGTATTTTAAAAACATCGAACCAAAACTGTCATCCCCACACCCATCACCCTTCTTCTTTTCCTACTTCTCCTCTATATCCCCCTCTCCCTCTCTCTCCCTTTCCTTCTATCTCTCTATCTCTATCTCTCTATCTCCCTCTCTCTCTCCCTCTCTCTCCTTCTATCTCTCTATCTCCCTCTCTCTCTCTCTCTCTCTCTCTCCCTCTATATCTCTATCTCTATCTCTCCCTAGCTCTGTCTGTGTCTGATTTAAGCCTCATCTTTACAGTTGTGTACGTATGTGTGTGTGTGTGTGTGTGTGTGGGAGAGAGATCTGTCTACCCTGTATGTGTGTGTGTGTATGTGTGTGTGTGTGTGAGAGAGAGAGATCTGTCTACCCTGTATGTGTGTGTGTGTGTGTGTGTGTGTGTATGTGTGTGTGTGTGTGAGAGAGAGAGATCTGTCTGCCCTGTATGTGTGTGTGTGTGTGTGTGTGTGTGTGTGTGTGTGAGAGAGAGAGAGATCTGTCTGCCCTGTATGTGTATGTGTGTGTGTGTGTGTGTGTGTGTGTGTGAGAGAGAGATCTGTCTGCCCTGTATGTGTGTGTGTGTGTGTGTGTGTGTGTGTGTGTGTGTGTGTGTGTGTGAGAAAGAGAGATCTGTCTATGCTGTATGTGTGTGTGTGTGTGTCTGTTTGTGTGTGTGTGAGAAAGAGAGATCTGTCTATGCTGTGTGTGTGTGCTCGGCTGTTAAACAAAGTTGTTGACATTCACTTCATCATCTTCTTACCCTCCTTCTCTCCCTCCCTCCCTTCCTCTGTCTCTCTCCCTCTCACCCCTTGTCTCTCTCTCACTCTCCATTTATCTCTCTCACTCTCCCTTTATCTCTCTCTTTCTTGCTTTACCTCTCTCTCTTCCATCTCTCTCCCACTTTTCCTTTTCCTTCCTCTCTTTTCCTATGTTTTTCCTTCCCTCTCTCTTCTCTCCTTGGCATCGTGCTACAAGAACACTTGGCATTTTTTGTTTGACATTTAGTTGACCTTATTTGGTCTTTTATTTTGATGTTAGACTGGAGCTAAGATGGCCGCCAGTCGCCCTTTGACCTTACTAGTCAGAGCCACACAGCAACAGTCTAGAGGTGTTTGCTGACCATGACCATGTGGTCAAATAGCTTTTTACAAGCTTTACATGCCTCACAAGCTTAGTTTGGTTGATCATTGGAAGACTTTGAAAGCATTATTTTAAGTTCAGAAGTTCAGGACCTATTGTTTGCATGCAAAGCCCATCTTTCTATCCCATCCTGCTAACCCGGCCCGCTAACCTGGACTGCTGCCTCTGCTTACCTGCCTGCCTGCTTGCCTGCCTACCTTTCTGCCTGCCATCCATACATCCGTCCATCCCTCCAGCATTTGTCTGAAAAGGTACACATTTATTTACTGGAAAAGAAAAGCTTGTGAAAGAAAACCACAAGGTCTGTTTGTTTGAAATTTGAAATTGGACATCACAAGCTAAGCTAATAGCATTTAGCATCAGCTGGGAGTGCTAACTGTGGCTAGGCTAATAGCGGTAGCCACAGCTACGGGTCAGAGCTGGTGTTGGTGGGGCGTAGTCATGGCTACTGGGCCATGGGTTCTGGTGTAGTCATGGCTACAGGGTTCTGGGTTCTGTGTTCTGGTGCTACCCCAAGCCCAACCCTTTTTGATCTACTTAAACATCCTGAACATCCTGAACTCCCACCTCTCTCTCTCTCTCTCTCTCTCTCTCTCTCTC
>CM059269.1:452151-454651 GCA_030347295.1 Setipinna tenuifilis
TGTGTGTGTGTGTGTGTGTGTGAGAGAGAGAGAGAGTGTGTATGTGTGTATATGCTAAAGCTTGTGGGATCA
This sequence comes from Setipinna tenuifilis, assembly GCA_030347295.1. Taxonomy (NCBI): domain Eukaryota; kingdom Metazoa; phylum Chordata; class Actinopteri; order Clupeiformes; family Engraulidae; genus Setipinna; species Setipinna tenuifilis. Next base: position 452,224 of record CM059269.1, read on the forward strand.
TGAAGCATGGAAACAAAATAAGGCACACATACATGCATGCACACAAACACACACACACACACAAAGTAATCACACACACACACAAAGTGATCACACACACACCCAACCCCCCCCCCCCCACACACACACACACACACACACACACACACACAAAGTAATCACACACACACACAGAGTGATCACACACACACACAGTCACAAACACCCCCGCCGCCTTTCTGCTGAAATGAATAAATGTGTGATTAGGTTCATGGGTTCATCCTGACCAATCAGGCCTCACAACACAAAATACCTCACAACGCATTAAAAACCACAACACAGAATACCTCACAATGCATTTTTAAATAAAAGACAAAATATTCCAAAAACACATTGAAGAAAATACCCCAGAATGCTGCATTCTGTATTTTCCAGTGGCAGATAAAGGGAGAGGTTTTCATGATTTAAGCTAAACTGAAACCTGTAGCAAGAAGGTGTATACATGCTAGTGATGTTACAATGTTATGGACACACACACACAGACACAGACACACACACAGACAGAAGGTGTATACATGCTAGTGATGTAACAATGTTATGGACACACACACACACACACACACACACACACACACACACACACACATACACACACAGAAGGTGTATACATGCTAGTGATGTAACAATGTTATGGACACACACACACACACACACACACACACACACACACACACACACACAGAAGGTGTATACATGCTAGTGATGTAACAATGTTGTTGACTAATTGCTCTGTGCAGTAGCTGATGCTAGCTCATATGTTTTATCCACATGACACAGACTCATATCTTACACACACACACACACACACACACACACACAGAAGGTGTATACATGCTAGTGATTTAACAATGTTATGGACACACACACACACACACACACACACACACACACAGACAGAAGGTGTATACATGCTAGTGATGTAACAATGTTATGGACACACACACACACACACACACACACACACACGCACATACACACACATACACACACACACACACACACACACACAGAAGGTGTATACATGCTAGTGATGTAACAATGTTATGGACCAATTGCTCTGTGCAGTAGCTGATGCTAGCTCATATGTTTTATCCACATGACACAGACTCATATCTTACACACACACACACACACACACACACACACACACACACACACACACACACACAGACTCATATGTTACACACACACACACACACACACACACACACAGACTCATATGTTACACACACACACACACACTCATATGTTACACAGGCTACTTTGACAAAAGGCAAACGAAAATGGCCTATTTAGTGAACGTGAAAAATTGCTAATCAAATGTGTAATGCAAAATAATGGCATGTAGCATCTAACTCGCTAGCCTGGTTAGCCTTTGACACCCCACACCATAACACATGATGCTCACCCTAACATATCAATAACATATCAATAACATATCAATAACATCACCATAACGCATTAATAACATTACCATAACGCATCAATAACATCACCATAACGCATCAATAACATCACCATAACGCATCAATAACATCAACATAACGCATCAATACTCACTATAACAAACCAATACTCACTATAACAAATCAATGACACACATACAACACTATCTCTAGACACACATACAGGACTATCTATAGACACACATATAGGACTATCTATAGACATATTACAGCACTATCCACAGACATACAGTATGCAGCACTATCAGACACACACAGTGTTATGCATAGACATGAATACAGCGTATCCCATAGACACATACACAGCACTATACATAGACATGAATACAGCGTATCCCATAGACACATATACAGCCCTATCACATGAGCTATCAATCAGACATCACCTATCAGTCAGACATCATCTATCGATCAGGCATCACCTATCGATCAGACATCACCTATGGATCAGACATCAGCTATCGATCAGACATCAGCTATCGATCACGGCCGGTTTCCATTACAGCGAATTTCGCTTCGCTGTCATTGACTTTGAATGGAGGCGAAATTTCGCCTTCCCAGGGCGAAGGCAGGTGAATTCGCCGAGGGAGGCGAAATACAGTTGGCGAAACCTGAACTTCATGCAAATTAGACCACACAAGCACCAATCAATTCAGCGTGTGATGTGTATTGTACGTGACGTCTTGTTGTTACGCCCGGCTCGTTACAGGCGCAACATAAAAGAGGTTCAACGAAACGGGTTCAGTGCACAAAAATATATTTATTGAAAATTAGAAAAACTTTAAAAAAAAGAAGGCGTCTAGGGGAAAAAGAATGTATGGATGCGTGTGTGTCGGATGTCTGTAAATAGGTATGTTTGCGTGGCGTGGTGTGTGTGCTCCAAAAAGGGATGTCCGCGAAAAAAAAGGTGAGAGAGGAGCAAA
>CM059269.1:482151-484651 GCA_030347295.1 Setipinna tenuifilis
CTGTTAGTTATTGCTTATGTCCTCATACACACACACACACACACACCATCACACTGATGCAGACTTGTGTCACAGACCATGTCAGATCATGCACACACACACACACACAAACACACACATATACACACACACACACACACACACACACACACATCACTGATTCTTGAGAATGTGGCTAAAACAGGTTTTAATTTTGGAAGAAAAAAGTCAGTTGAAATACAAAATAATTAATTATATAATCATAGACCAAAGTCTTGACTATTCGGGAATGTACTGGAACAACCTCCCCATTTTGTATTTTTTTCAGAAAACAGATGTTTTTCTGATTTGTACTTTGTTTTTGTCAACACCGTCAGACATAATTAAAAGCCATTAAAATTATAATCATTTTGTTGTATAAATATCTGGAGTTCTTAAACCATTATCTGTCATTCTTGCTTCACCTATATGCTGTTAAATGTTAAAAAAACACTTTTGTTAAGTTTTTATACTGTTTCATGTTTGCTCACTTTAAAATATTTAGAGACATACAACATTTACTTTAAGCCTACATTAAACACATGGTGTTTTTTGTGTAACAAATATGTTTTAGTATAAGTAATCATTATTACTTTTAAAAAAATAACAGCACTTCAGACATATATTGTAAGCATATTAATTTAAAACACCTTCTGACGGTGGTGACGGTGGTGACATTAGAACTGACGGTGATGACACTACTCTGACGGTGGTGACAGTGGCCTCATTTTCACCTATATTTCCAAAAAAAAGCCTTCTCAGGTCAATGGCATCTTATTTAAACACTTTATTTAACTATTTTGTCATCACTGACATCATCTTTAACAGTCTTGTAGTGCCCTCTACACATACTGATAACGGTGGCATTTCAAGTAACATCACTTCTCACACAATTTTCTGTTAACATCACTTAATCACAACTTTCTGTTATGATAATAATAAAAAACAATACTGGTACTGTACAGTGGTACAGTATTTTACAAGTGATTCTTCCAACTCACAAAAGTAATCAGATGCCATGCAATCCTCAAAGCTGAGGAGACAAATGCAGAGGCCACGTTCCGCACATCACTTATGGCATACAACCATGGTGTAATGTGCACCAGCTTATATAAAATAACCGCATCTGAAAACAATGGTAAGCATTATTATGCCAATGGTGGCATAATAATTTCACTATGTTAAAAGAAGATGCTACTGTAACACCTGAACTTGAAATGTTTAGTTAAAGGGGTCCTTCCGCTAAAAAACACTTTGAGTAGCTCTATTTACAATGTGGTGGGTCACAACAAGCAGTATATGCACGCAGCACTCCAAGACGTGAAATTCGACCCTCATGGTTTTACTGGTCATTGAAGGGTCAAGCTCACCAAAACGAGCAGATCAGAGCAGGCTAAACCTATCTACGTCACTAGGTTGTAAGCCCCGCCCAGAGCCATGTGTGGCACGCCCACATCGCAGAGGAAGAACAGTGGACAGAAGCTAGGTGAGCGAAAGACAGCGAATTTGCCCAATCAGAAGTGCCTTATTGACACGTCATGGATATTCACAAGGGACACTGGAAAAGCCAGTCGTTTAACCACTAGACCTGTTCTAGCTTACAGAAAACAGCGTCAAGCAAGAGATTTAGGACATAATTTTTCACTTGACTCAATTACTCACATGAGCTGTGCTTGCCGGCGACTCATTAGGGTAAATGCCTAAAAAAAGTAAACTGAACTGAACAGAAAATTAAAAGACAAACCATACCAAACCACACACACTACAGGGTAACCCCCTGAGAAAAAAAACTCCGGTAGTGATAGAATGAGAGCGAGGTGGGAGTGGCAGGTGATTGAGCAGAGAGTGTAGTGTGGTGGAAAGTTACCGACACAGAGTTAAACTATGACAGTAATAACCTGTTACAAATAATGTAATAAAAAAAAACTTTAAAATGAAATAACTGCAACCAATGATGTAATCATTTCTTAATCAAAGATTTATTAAACACTACTTTAGAATCTATTGTTACTATTGTCTCTCTCACATAGCTGTTAAAAGACCTGGTCACACTCTGTTTTTCTCTTTACATAACTGTCACTCTTATCTAGCAGTCATAATTATTTATCTATTCATATACTGTCATATTTTTTACCTGGGGGTAACTGTACCTGTTACAGACATGCAAATTCTCTTGCAGAGCTCAGAACTGACCACTAGGCTTCTGCTCGGTCCGTGTAACGCTTTGGAGTGCTTAGACTTAAAAATCCATTATTAGGGCCCGAACACAGGAGCTGCAGGCTGTGGCCTGCACCGGAGAGGCGAAGCCCTATTGTTTCTGTAAGGAATATTTATTATTAGGGCCCAAGCACCGGAGATGCAGGCTGTGGCCTGCACCGGAGGCGCAAAGCCCTATTGTTTCTGTAAGGATTATTATTATTATTATTATTATTATTCACTGATTCTTGAGGTTAATGGAGCACTATAGGATGTAGTAGTATTT
>CM059269.1:489651-492151 GCA_030347295.1 Setipinna tenuifilis
GTAGATGGGGTGTCTTGGTGTGTGTGTGTGTGTAGATGTGTGTGTGTGTCTGTGTGTGTATCGATGGGGTGCTTTGGTGTGTGTGTGTGTGTGTGCAGATGGAGTGCCTTGGTGTGTGTGTGTTTGTGTAGATGGGGTGCCTTGGTGTGTGTATGTGTGTGTGTAGATGGGGTGCCTTGGTGTGTGTGTGTGTTGATGGGATGCCTTGGTGTGTGTGTGTGTCGATGGGGTGCCTTGGTGTGTGTGTGTGTGTGTGTGCAGATGGAGTGCCTTGGTGTGTGTTTGTGTAGATGGGGTGCCTTGGTGTGTGTGTGTGTGTGTGTGTAGATGGGGTGCCTTGGTGTGTGTGTGTGTGTGTGTGTAGATGGGATGCCTTGGTGCGTGTGTGTGTGTATGTAGATGGGGTGTCTTGGTGCGTGTGTGTGTGTGTAGATGGGGTGTCTTGGTGTGTGTGTGTGTGTGTGTGTGTGTGTAGATGGGGTGTCTTGGTGTGTGTGTGTGTGTGTAGATGGGGTGTCTTGGTGTGTGTGTGTGTGTGTGTGTGTAGATGGGGTGTCTTGGTGTGTGTGTGTAGATGGGGTGTCTTGGTGTGTGTGTGTGTGTGTGTGTGTAGATGGGGTGTCTTGGTGTGTGTGTGTGTGTGTAGATGGGGTGTCTTGGTGTGGGTAAAGTGTTCCTGCCACGGGAAACTTATCTAAGGCACATCTATCTCCTTGTGTGTATGTGCGGTGGGGGTGTGTCTGAAGTGTCTCCTTGTGTGTGTGTGTGTGTGTGTGTGTGTGTGTGTGTGTAGCCTAGGCTGTCTTTGTTACTCTGTGTTCCTCCACACTTCTGGTAGCTGTGTCCTCGTTTTAGATTAAAGCGTTTTCTGAGTGTAATGTAATGCTACCATTTAGCACAGTTCATTGCTAGTGCTATAGGGTTAGCATAGGCTAACAGTAAGAGTGAGGCCAGCGCTATAGGGCTAGCATAGGCTAACACTAAGGGTGAGGCTAGCGCTATATGGTTAGCATAGGCTAACACTAAGGCTGAGGCTAGCGCTATATGGTTAGCATAGGCTAACACTAAGGCTGAGGACAGGGCTATATGGTTAGCATAGGCTAACACTAAGGGTGAGGCTAGCGCTATATGGTTAGCATAGGCTAACACTAAGGCTGAGGCTAGCGCTATATGGTTAGCATAGGCTAACACTAAGGCTGAGGACAGGGCTATATGGTTAGCATAGGCTAACACTAAGGGTGAGGCTAGCGCTATATGGTTAGCATAGGCTAACACTAAGGCTGAGGCTAGCGCTATATGGTTAGCATAGGCTAACACTAAGGCTGAGGACAGGGCTATATGGTTAGCATAGGCTAACACTAAGGTGAGGCTAGGGCTATAGGGTTAGCATAGGCTAACACTAAGGCTGAGGCTAGCGCTATATGGTTAGCATAGGCTAACACTAAGGCTGAGGACAGGGCTATATGGTTAGCATAGGCTAACACTAAGGTGAGGCTAGGGCTATAGGGTTAGCATAGGCTAACACTAAGGCTGAGGCTAGCGCTATATGGTTAGCATAGGCTAACACTAAGGTGGGGCCAGGGCTATATGGTTAGCATAGGCTAACACTAAGGCTGAGGACAGGGCTATATGGTTAGCATAGGCTAACACTAAGGCTGAGGACAGGGCTATAGGGTTAGCATAGGCTAACACTAAGGCTGAGGCTAGCGCTATATGGTTAGCATAGGCTAACACTAAGGCTGAGGACAGGGCTATAGGGTTAGCATAGGCTAACACTAAGGTGGGGCCAGGGCTTCAGTGCACATACAATAACACTGTGAGTGTGCCAGTGCTTTAGCAGTAGCATACAATAACACTGTTCATAGCTAGACTCTAGCATTAGCGTAGAATAATGTGTGTTGGTGTGTCTAACAGGCATAGTTGTGGTGTGTGTAATAAGCTGTTATAGCTGCAGTATATCTAATGACCATAGTGTTGCGTGTGTGATATTCTGTATAGTTGTGGGGTGTGTAACAGGCTGGTGTGTAATGTCCTGTGTGTGTGTAATATGCTCTTGTAGTTGTGGTATATCTAATTGGCATAGTGTGTGTGTGTGTGTGTTTAATATTCTGTGTAGTTGTGGTTTGTCTAACAGGCTGGTGTGTAATGTCTCGTGTGTGTGATATCCTCTTGTGTGTAATGTCTTGGCGGCTCCTGGGCTAGTGTGTGTGTGTGTGTGTGTGTGTGTGTGTGTGTGTGTGTGTTTAACAGGTGTGAGGCACTTAAAATGGCTTTAGGCTAAACTGCAGACCACGGAGGCCGCTAACAGCAACAATAATAGGCTAGCAGCCTTTCCCAACGCTCTGTCTCTCTGTCACACACACACACACACACACACACACACACACACACACACACAGCACTCTAATACCCTCTCTCACTCTCTTCATCTCCCTCTCTCCACCTCCACCCCCCCCACCCCCACCTCCCTCCATCCCCGTCTCCCTCGCTGCAGTCTTCA
>CM059269.1:556919-566919 GCA_030347295.1 Setipinna tenuifilis
ACACACTAAAGCATGACTACCTATTTACACACCGCTGCCCACACAATGGGAGACACACACAGGTCACAATACACACACACACACAAGCACAATGCACACACATATATACAGTACACACATACACAACACACACACACATACATACACACATACACAACACTCTCACCAAGACCAAGACAAAGCAGGCACACACACACACATACGCAAACACACAACAGGCACACATGCTCCCACAAGCACACACACTGAGAGAAAGCCTTTGGTTCTCTCCGAGCATATGTCACACACACCACGGGAGGTCAGAGAGAGGAGCAGGATCCGCATACAGAGACACACACTCATACACACACACACACAGACACACATATACGACACACACAAGCTCGTACACTAACACACTCATACACACACACACACACATATGACACACACATGTACACATATATGACACACACAAGCTCATACACTTACACACACACACACACACACACATATATATATATATGACACACACACACACACACACACATATATATATATGACACACACACGTATGACACAGGAGTGTGTACACACACATGACACACAGGAGTGCATACACTAACACACAGATGCACATACACATTCTGAGGCAGACTCTCTTAGTAATGGAGCTGTCATCAAGGTAGAGTCTCCCCTCTCTCCCTCACTCACACACACACACACACACACACACAGCGAGGAGGAGACATCCATGAAATGTGTTCTGTGGCTGTATGTCCCTCTGAAAGTGCCAAAGTGACGGATGGGATCGATATTTGGAGCAAACCGCTCATTTCACAGCCAGGCGCGCGGGGAGGAGGCCGCCACGTCGCTGTGCCCTGCTCTGCTCTGCACGCGCACACGTTGCGGCTGGAGGCTGGAGCATGCGCCAGCAGGACCGGACTGCCTTGGGGACACGCCTTGTGGAACTACCTGCCGTTGCCATGCTGCTTTGTAAAGTTATTGAAACAACAAATTCCATCAAATCACTCACTAAAGAACAAAGGGAAAGCCCATCATCACGGAGAAAGACATGGGGGTGTGTTTTGCACATTATCAGGCACGAGAATCACAGAATTAACAGTCAGAAGTTACAATCAGCCCGCGCAGGGATGCCTGGATCCAACGCGCGCGTGTCATTCCAGCACCTTCTGTGGGCTGCAGCAGTCGTGGGGCTGGATCACTCTCTCGCGCTCACTCCCGTTCGCTCTCTCTCGCTCTCGCTCTGCTTCAGTACTAGTACACCGAAGGGCCTCGTTCCACTCGCAATAAATTATTCACGTCGGACTCAAACCTTCCTCTGTGCAGCGCTGAGCCGAGCAGAGCCGACTGCAGCCGAACCAGAAACGCTGCAGTCAGCTACAAACACATCAGCCGGCCGCATTGGGCGCGGAGAGAACTAAAAATAGCGCCACGAAAATCGCATCCGCTAGTAGCCTACCCGGCCGCTCACTTTTTATGTAAGGAAGGGCCAAAGAAGCTGCGGTTATGTCATCCTCTCCTTCTCCTCCTCTCCTCTCTCTCGTCCCTGGCTGAGGCTGGCCCGCTGTCCCTGCACTAACCCTCTCCCTCTCTCTCTCTCCCTCCATCTCTCTCTCCATCTCTCTCTCTCTCTCGCTCTCTCTCCGCTCCTCGGCTCCTCCGCTCTCTGCGATGGGATGCTGCCTGGCTTTGGGGCTTCACTGCGGGCAGGGGGAGGGTGCAGACGCCGGAGGCTGGAGCCAAAGGCAGGCCTGGGGGTCCGTGCTGTCCCGGAGTGACTGGTTCCCATGACGGGTAGCGGGGCAGCGCTGGGGTGCCTAACTCTTACAGCATGCTCTGCTTCCCAGCCAGTGGGCTGTGCGTCTGTGTTGTGGTCTGCTCTCCGGATGAAATAAAGTTGTATTTTTCGTCACCAGTACATGTGCGCACTTGTTAATTTCACAAAAGCACTAACAGTGGCAGGCGATGCTCTGAAGGAACTTCTCTTTCCAGCCAGAGCACAACCTTTATTCCCCAAAGAGTTTCGATTTGAAGGAATTGCTTGCTCGTGCTCTGACGTGTCAGTGTAAACTTTTCTACGTCCTGCAACTAGACACACCAGCAGCGCAGGCTTACCCAAGAGAGCACTACACACACACACACACACACACACACACACACACACACAGCCAGCTGACAGTCCCGCCGCCCTCTGAAGTGTAACAGCATGATGTGCCGAGCTGGCCAGCAGCAGTGGCTAGGTGTGTAGGCTACCTGCTGCGACGGCGCAGAATGCTTCACTTACCTTACAGATCTGGAAGTTTTCTGAAACCAGCGTCTCTGGAATGTCAATTTCACGAGGGGTCGGTGCTGCAGTGGGGGTCCCGGCGGCACTGCCGCACGAGGGCGACCCACCGGTGCTCGCGGGGGTGGAGGTGGTCAGGCCGTCCAGTACCTTGCGAAACTTCTTCATCTCGCGCTCCGTGCAGTCCAAACGCACGCCTCGGAGTGTTGAGTTTGTGGGAATGGCGAGCAGCCGCAGCGACTAGAAGCGCATATGTCGCCCGGTGAGGCAGGGCAGGGCAGGGTGAGGGCCGAGGCAGGCAGGAGGGAGCCCGCCGGGGTTTAGAGGCTGTGACTCTGCTAGCGACGTCTGCTTCACCCCCGCGCCCTCGTCTTGTTTATTTTCAAGTGAAATTCAGCCCGAGACAGCGAAACCGCATTCTGCACCAGGACCCGCAGCGGGAGAGGCTGGGGCTCGAGACAGCAAGGATGGAGCAAGGAATCTTCAAAACAGGGAACGGAAAAAGGGGGACCGGATACCGTAGCGAAGTGGGGACGGTTTGGGAGGTGTATTAGGCAATAAAGCCCCGGACAGAATGGAAACTCACCAACTTCATCTTCCCTCCGGTCCACACAATTGCACCCAAGTTAAAACATTCTCCGCATGCTGTCTGCCACACAAACAGACGTAATTTGGCACAGACGAAAACCTGATTACTGTAGCCGCCACCTATCACAACAAAGCTTTAAAAATCAGTTTCTACCAGAGAAGCAGATACTGCGCCGTCAAACTAGCAGCATCACACTTCCCCGCCACTTGGGCAAAATGAGCCGTTGGCCGACACAACGCCAATGAGCGCGGGCAGGGTTGCGCCGGTGCAGTCTTCACGCGGTGGAGATCTTCAGCCTCCGTTTGACAGCCCTCGTCTCGCGCTCTCAGGGTCTCCTGCAGTGGAGCGCGAGTCGCTGTCCACGGTGCTGAACGAGTAACGAGCACGCGGGCCCCGCCTTCTCGCACAGCTCCTTCAGCTTCTCCCGCCCTTCTGGAAACGCGATAGGACCACGCGCCTTTCCGCTTGTGCCAGGAGTGAATGAAGAGACTGAAATCACAAAGGCAATCTAGCGGACGACACCGGATTCATGGCGGAAACAGCGGCGCCATGCGACAGCCAGGACCAGCAGCTTATCTTCACGTGAAGGAAGACGGAATGGAAGTGAAGTCAACTGTGCAGGTTGAGAGGACGCGCGAGGGGGGGGAAAGCCAAAGCTGATTGGCTCAGAAAAATAATATTCACTACGTTTTCGTTCTGGTAAGGGTTTGCCACGCTGCTATAGATTTTATAATAGTAACACAACATGCAGTATTGCCGTTTGGGAACATTAATGTTCTTTAACACGTGGTATTTAACACACGGTTTTATTCTAACCTTTATTACTGTAAGAACCTCAACAGCATTTTTCCTCAAATGTCTCCATATGTGTCTCTGGGAGGGAGGAGGACCTACAGTTTGAACTGGCCCCGCGCGGATGTGAATTGCATAAGTGCTTACATCACTGACTTGCTCAGCCTCCGGCCCTGTTTACACACACACACACACACACACACACACACACACACACACAGAGAGAGAGAGAGAGAGAGAGAGAGAGAGAGAGAGAGAGAGAGAGAGAGAGAGAGAGAGAGAGAAAGAGAGGGGGAGAGGGAGAGGGAGAAAGAGATGAAACCCTGTTGAACGTTATTCTAGTTGCTAGCGCTAGTTTCCTTCTTTGCTGCTGTATTTATTATTAGATGTGATATAATGTGCGCTTGGAGAGCGATTACACCGCTACCTTTATTCTAAAGATCCCAAATAAGACATGAATAGAACCCCGCCGGCTTGGCCCGTCACGACTGGAGGCCGCGTGCCAGATACTCCACGGGGGCCTGTTTTCCCTCGCGGGCTCCGACTCCGAGAAGGCATTACGGCAAACATCCTGCCGTTGAAAGGGATTGTGGGCCGGGAAGAAAGTGAAATAATCCGCCTGATCACTCCCCGGAGCCAAACAGCATACATGATAACAGCGCCTCCAAGACAACACGCGACAGGGGGAGCGTGCTAATCTCCCTGCAAGAGACTACCTAACGGATTAAGAGCTCGAGCACGTTAGGTGCCCAACGCGCCCCCAAACTGCTGAATCGTGCCACGCGGAAATAGAATTCAAACGCTCTAGAACACAGCTGAACTACTTGAAGTGCTCGCGCTAATTGCATGAGAATGAGGCCACAACAGTAAAACCTGAGGATTTGATGATGTGTGAACTAGCCTTAGGCATGAAGAGGATTTATGCAAATCATATACACTCTGCTGCCAAACACACACACACACACACACACACACACACACACACACACAGTTTGTGTTCATGTTACACATAATAATATATTTGATAAGACTAAAGTTACAGATGTATGTAGCCAGATGTGAGCTTGAAGGCAAACACGTATGCACACGTAGAAACACACACACACACACACACACACACTGCTTTGACCTTTGACCTGATGTGACCCTTGAGTGCTGGTGCAGCGAATCAGCAATCAGGCACTGAAACTCCGCCCCCAGGCACACCTGTTAATGACAAGCAGTAGCACCAGCTGTAATTACATTACACATGCTGTGTGTGTGTGTGTCTGTCTGTGTCTGTGTGTCTGTGTGTGCGCGTGAGTGTGTCTGTGTGTGTCTGTGTGTGTGTGTGAGTCTGTGTGTGTGTGTGCACATGTGTGCACATTTATATGCATGTGTGTGTGTGTGTCTGTGTCTGTGTGTGTATGCATGTGTCTGTGTCTGTGTGTGTGTGTGTGCGTGTGTGAGTGTGTCTGTGTGTGTGTGTGTGTGTGAGAGAGAGAGAGAGAGTGTGTGTGTGTGTGTGTGTGTGAGTGTGTGTGTAGGTTGTGGGCTGTTGGGTAATCCTCAGAGCCTAGTGGTGCCTCAGGAGAGTTCGTGTGTGTGTGAGTGTGTGAGAGTTTGTGTGTGTGTGTGTGTGAGAGAATTTGTGTGTGTGTGTGTGTGAGAGTGTGTGAGAGTTGGTGTGGGCACAGGACATGTTAATATGCACATACATCTACAAGGCAAATCTCCACTGACAATACTGTCTTTCTATCTTCCTCTCTCTGTCTCTCTGTCTTTCTGTCTCTCTCTCTCTCATGATAGGGTTGGTTTACTGGGGGAGGGGGGTGGAAATATGGCGCAAATGTAGGACATGTCTGAACACACACAGTGAGTTTTAAATCTCTGTCTGTCTCTATGTCTCTCTCCTCCTACACTCTTTCTCTTTCTCTGTCTCTTCCTCTCTCTCTCTCTCTCTCCCTCTCTCTGTCTCTCTATGTCTCTCTCCTCCTACACTCTTTCTCTTCCTCTCCCTCTCTCTCTATTTCTCTCTCTCTCTCTCCCATGTCTGTGCTCACTTCACCGGTCAGCATCATGGCAATGTCCCTGGCTGGCCAGCATGGTTGTCCAGTGTGCTAGCCTACAGCTAACCGCTAGCCTACACCTCCGCATCTTGACCAATGTCAGTGCTGTAGGGCTGCCTAGCATAATAGCCTACTGCAGCCATGCTCACAACTGTAAAAGGGTCCACCAGGGTTCAGTGTGTGTTACAACCAGACACCAACATATGGTGGCACGGTCACTTCTGGGCAAGCAGAGACTTTGTGATCATATAAACACGTCACAGCTGTTACTGGTTACGTACTGGTCACAGCTTGTACTGGTCACAGCTTGTACTGGTTACGGCTCTTTATGGCTTTCACATTGGTGCAGATTCGATCACTGTGTTCGTCCGCCTGACCGCCTTCAGCGTGGATGTAAATACTCCACCTCACACACACGCACACGCACACACTCACACACACACACACACACACATACACACACATACACACACACACACACACACAGAGAACAAGCATTCACACAAACTGAAGGATTTCCCATTTGCAAGGTCCACCCCTCCCCTGCTAACACAGAGCCCACTCATACTCATACTCCACTGACACAAGAAACCTCCTTTAGCTGAGCCTCACACTCTCCAGTCTTTCAGTACACTCTTTCAGTTCTGAGAAAAACACACACACAGACATTTACCTAAACAAACACACACACACACACACACACACACACACACACACACACACACACACACACACAGTTTGTACTCTAATTGAAGTAAACACACCCTCCATGTGGTCGGCATGTGCTAGCTGTGATCCAAACACTAATTAAAGACGCTGAGTTTAATCACAAACTGTGTGTGTGTGTGTGTGTGTGTGTGTGTGTGTGTGTGTGTGTGTGTGTGAGTGTGTTTAATCACAAACTCTCTTATTTATTTACATAAACATCAGCCCCACATACACCAGATTAACCGCTGTGTGTGTGTGTGTGTGTGTGTGCGTGTGTGTGTGTGTCTGTGTATTTGCCCTGCCAAAAGGCACAGTGAGTAGTGTTTTCATTTCACATTTAATATAGAGTATAACACACACACACAAACACAAACATAAATACACACACATACACATTGACTAGACTGGTGGCATGGATGGTGGTGTTTCACACACACACACACACACACACACACACACACACACACACACACACACACACACACACACTCACTAGTCTGGTGTGTGTTGGCTGGAGGCACGGATGGTGGTGTTTTTCACGTTGCTGCTGATATCCATAAGTGACAGTGGCTCAGAAAACTAATTACAGTAAAGTCCACATATAGCACACACACACACACACACACACACACACACTCACACACACACACACACACATACATATATACACACACATACACATACACATACACACACACACACACATACACACACACACACACATGTGCCCACCGAGAGAGTGTGTTTGACATGTGAGAGGATAACTGCAGCTGATAGCAGTGTCTATGTAACTTGTTCAGACCTGTCAACACCTAACTGCGCTTGAAGCTGCTGACTTCAGCTCCAATTTGTCAGTGTCTGTGTGTGTGCGTGTGTGTGTGTGTGCGTGTGTGTGTGTGTGTGTGTGTACATAAACGTATGTGCTTAAGGGCAAGTGTGTTTTTGGTCCTCTCTTTCGTCACATGCTGATATTTTCCTTACACACACATACACACCAACACACTCACACACACACACACACACACACACACACACACACACACACACACACACACACACACACACACCTTTAAAGGGGACTATAATGGCATTACTTAGTCAGCTAATGCTATGCAGGTGTCACACTGGTTGTGGTGCGTCTGGTAAGAGTTTACACACACACACACACACGTATACCCCACACACACACACACACACACTGGTTGTGGTGCGTCTGGTAAGAGTTTACACACACACACACACGTATACCCCACCCACACACACACACACACACACACACACTGGTTGTGGTGTGTCTGGGTTAGGGTTAGAGTTTACACACACACACACACGTATGCCCCACACACACACACACACACACGCTGGTTGTGGTGTGTCTGGGTTAGGGTTAGAGTTTGCACACACACACACACGTATACCCCACCCACACACACACACACACACACACTGGTTGTGGTGCGTCTGGTAAGAGTTTAATCCTGAATCTCTCTGACAGCTGATCAATGGGCCTGATCAATTCCTCCTGATCAATTCTCTCACATTAGCGGTGTTGCAGCAAGATTATTCATCTCCTCAGCACAGATTGTGTGTGTGTGTGATGATGTTAGTGAGTGTGTGTGACTGATCAGTGTGTGTGTGTGATGATGTTAGTGAGTGTGTGTGACTGATCAGTGTGTGATGTGTGATGATGTTAGTTAGTGTGTGTGACTGATCAGTGTGTGATGTGTGATGATGTTAGTTAGTGTGTGTGACTGATCAGTGTGTGTGTGTGTGATGATGTTTCAGCAAGATTATTCAGCTCCTCAGCACGGAAATCAGGCCCAGTCACACACACTCACTAACATCATCACACATCACGCACACACACACACACACTGACATCATCACACATCACACACACACACACACTAACATCATCACACATCACACACACACACTCACTAACATCATCACAAATCACACACACACACACACACTCACTAACATCATCACACATCACACACACACACACTCATCAGTCACACACACTCACTAGGACATCACACACACACACACACACACACTCACTAACATCATCACAAATCACACACACACACACACACTCACTAACATCATCACACATCACACACACACACACACTCACTAACATCATCACAAATCACACACACACACACACTCACTAACATCATCACACATCACACACAAAAACACACACACACACACTCACTAACATCATCACAAATCACACACACACACACACACACACTCACTAACATCATCACACATCACACACACACACACACTCATCAGTCACACACACTCACTAGGACATCACACACACACACACACACACACTCACTAACATCATCACAAATCACACACACACACACACTCACTAACATCATCACACATCACACACACACACACACTCACTAACATCATCACACATCACACACACACACTCACTAACATCATCACACATCACACACACACTCATCAGTCACACACTCACTAGGACTCACTGGGTGCATGATTGACATATGGCATGATGATTGACATATGACATGATTGACATATGGCACGATTGACATATGGCATGATTGAGATATGGCATGATTGACATATGACACATGATTGACATATGACATGATTGATATATGGCATGATTGACATATGACACATGATTGACATATGGCACGATTGACATATGGCATGATTGAGATATGGCATGATTGACATATGACACATGATTGACATATGACATGATTGATATATGGCATGATTGACATATGACACATGATTGACATATGACATGATTGAGATATGGCATGATTGACATATGACACATGATTGACATATGACATGATGATTGACATGGCATGATTGACATATGACATGATTGAGATATGGCATTAGCCTGGCTGTCGCACCAGGCTTGTAGGCGGAGCTTAATCTGGCAAGCCTCCCACAGACAGGAAGTTCTCAGAGGCGGGATCAACGGGCGTCTTTCAAATGCCTCTGTGTACTACTGGACAGGGCTACAACCAATCAGAACACTTGATAATGTATGTGTAGCATTTGTTACTATATAACATGATGATTGACATATGACATGATTGACATATGACATGATTGACAGATGACATACAATTGAAATAAAACATATGATTGACATATGACATGATTGACATATGACATGTGACTGAGCCCTGTGACTGAGCCATGTGACTGAGCCCTGTGACTGAGGTAGCCCTGTGACTGAGGTATGTGAGTGAGCCATGTGACTGAGCCCTGTGACTGAGGTAGCCCTGTGACTGAGGTATGTGAGTGAGGTTGCCCTGTGACTGAGGCAGCCCTGTGACTGAGGCATGTGACTGAGGTATGTGACTGAGCTATGTGAGTGAGGTTGCCCTGTGACTGAGGCAGCCCTGTGCGTGAGGTAGCCTTGTGAGGCGGTCTGGTAAGACATGACTTTCCGTTAGGCCCCAGCTAACCCAAACAAGAGGGACGGAGGGCGTCTACAGTCTAACCATGTACTCAACCATAACACAGGCACGCACACACACACACACACAC
>CM059269.1:599419-616919 GCA_030347295.1 Setipinna tenuifilis
GTCAAAGCACAAGCCCTTAACTCGCGCCTGTTTGAGCAGCTTTGTGAGGAGATGGATGCGGAGCACAGACGTCTTCTCCTATACACAGAAATAACATGGCTGTCCCGAGGGAAATCGCTGGTCAGAGTGTTTAAATTACGAGAGCCACTGCAAAGATTTCTCTCAGAAAAGAAGTCAGCGCTGACAGCGCATTTCAGTGACGAGGATTGGGTCGCAAAACTAGCTTACCTGTGCGACATATTCAACCTGCTCAATGAACTCAATTTGTCACTTCAAGGAGAAATGACAACTGTCTTCAAGTTGGCAGATAAAGTAGTAGATTTGTGGGGACGGCGCGTGAACAGAGACATATTTGACATGTTTTAAATATTAGCAGGGATTTTGGGTGAAACTGAGCCTGAGCCTTCATTCACCCAACTGGTTAAAGGAGTTCGAGCGCTACTTCCCAACCACAAAAGACCCACGAACTGGCAAGGAATGGATCCGCGACCCATTCGTCAACAAACCAGGTGAACTCAGCATGTCTGTGCAAGAAGAAGATAAACTGATGGTGATTGCAAATGACGGCGGCCTTAAAAGTCTGTTTGAGACAGCAACTCTGCCGGTGTTCTGGATTAAAGTCATGGCAGAATAGGCTACCCTGAGATCGCCACCACAGCAGTGAAAACCCTGTTGCCATTTCCAACATCCTATCTATGTGAAGCGGGGTTTTCTGCCGTGACCGTAGACTAGCAACACACTTCAGATGTCAATGTCTTCCATCACTCCCAGATGGGACCGTCTCATTGCAGAGAAACAAGCTCAGGGCTCCCATTGATTTGACGTTATGTTTTAACTGTTCTTTATTCGTATTTGGTTATCTTATTTTGAAGGAATGTTGAAATATTGTTGAATGTTGAAGGAATGAAAATATTTTTTTATTTATAAATGTATCTGTGGCGCATCTGTATCTTATTTTGACGGTATATTTAAAGTAAACGTTAAGATAGCGACCAGTCACGAGTCAGAGCGCTCTGAGGCCACGCCCCCCCGGGCCGCAGTAAAATTGTCAAGCATTCACCGGTCCGCGGTGATAAAAAGGTTGGGGACCACTGGTGTAGGGGATAGGGCACATGGGATAGGGGATAGGGGATAGGGCACAGGGGACAGGGCACAGGGGATAGGGGATAGGGTGTAGGGTGTAGGGGATAGGGCACAGGGGATAGGGCCTAGGGGATAGGGGATAGGGGATAGGGGATAGGGCACAGGGCGTAGGGGATAGGGGATAGGGCCTGGGGGATAGGGGATAGGGCACAGCCTCAGGTGGTCTGGGATGGGCCTATGCCCACCCATTTCTCAATCAGGCCCACCCAATCAGAAGGCTCTGTAAGTTCGACTGACTGTTTTAGTAATAAAACACACACACACACACACACACACACACACACACACACACACACACACACACACACACACACACACACACACACACACCTGTCATGGGGTCGAAGAGCTGGTTGGCCTCGAGGTCGGTGAAGGCGCTGAGGCAGCAGGGGCAGCGGAAGGAGGCGCGGTTGGTGGAGTCTCGCTCGTCCGTCTCGATGCGGCGCCGCATGTGGTCCAGCTTGTACTTCACCACGTTCACCAGCAGGCGGTAGTTGATGAAGTAGTAGTTGTGCCGCGTCGTCTTGCCGTCCGCCGCCGTCTCCACACGCAGGCGGCACTTCACGAACTTGTCGGCCTTCAAGTCAAGTCAAGTCGTATAAAGTCAATACGTGTAGAGACACAATACAGAGCATAGCGACTAAACAGCATTGTCAATTACTCATTGATAGTTTACAGTGGATACCTCTAGATTGAGTCTGGACACTGCAAGCAACAGACACACATTAGTCACCGGTTGAGGCTAACAAAGATGGCCAAAGAGTTCGAGGAAACATTCAGTCTCCACACGCAGGCGACACTTGACGAACTTGTTGGCCTTCAAGTCAAATGAAGTCAAGTCAAGTTTATTTGTATAGTGCATTTCATACACAAAGGCAGCTCAATGTGCTTAACAAAAATAAAAGCAAAGGACAATATAAAAGCCAAAAAAAGAAAAAAGCTAAAATAAGTTTAAAATATGTGTAAGATAGGTAAAAGACATAAAGTGAAGCAGAAAGCAATAGGTAACACCACATCACTGTCTGCCCAAACCAGTTTTGAAGCATACAGGAGTAAGACACACACACACACACACACACACACACACACACACATACCTTGAGCGTGTTGAGCACGGAGTAAGACACGCACACGCACGCACGCACACACACACATACGCACGCACACGCACGCACGCACGCACACGCACACACACACCTTGAGCGTGTTGAGCACAGAGCGCAGCTGCTTGCGTTCAAACTTGAGCAGCTCTAGCATGTCCTCCTCTCTCTCACACACACACACACACACACACACACACACACACACACACAGAGCCTGTTGAGTACGGAGCGCAGCTGCTTGCGTTCAAACTTGAGCAGTTTCAAGCATGTCCTCCTCGCGCGCACGCACGCACGCACGCACGCACGCACGCACGCACGCACGCACACACACACACACGCACACACACACACACACACCTTGAGCGTGTTGAGTATGGAGCGCAGCTGTTTGCGTTCGAACTTGAGTAGCTCCAGCATGTCCTCCTCGCGCACGCAGGGGTTGCGGATCAGCACGTCCAGCGCCAGCGCATGCTCCGCCCCGTAGAAGCCCCGCACCACCTGCTGCGCCAGACGCTTCAGCGCGGGGGGCACCTCCGTCAGCAGGCCTGGCTCAGACATCACCACGGGGGGGGGGGGGGAGAGGAGACGAGAAGAGAGGAGAGGAGAGAAGGAGGGGAGAGGAGGAGGAGAGATGAGAGGAGAAATGGAAGAAGAGGAGAGGAGAGGAGGAGAGGAGATGAGAGAAGGAGAGGAGAGAGAAAAGCAGAGGAAAGGAGAGGAGAGGAGGAGACAGCAGAGGAGGACAGGAAGGGAGAGGAGGAGAGATAAAAGGAGAGGAGAGGGTGAAGAGCAGATGACCCAGGGGGTTGGTGTGGCCGTCACGGCAAAGACAAGGGATGCCAAACCTGGCACACGATAACAACAACCCTGAAACACAGACAGAGGAGCATTAAGTCCTACTGAAACACACCAGACAGAATACATTTTGAGCACCATGGCAATGTTGTTAATGCACTGAGACACATAGACAGAGTAAGCAGAGGCGGAGAAGTGTTAAGTACTAGTGAGTGCAAGATATCCATGCAGAAAAAACCATCTTAAAAACCAGATGTAGCCGGTATAGCTGGATTAAGATGGCTGAACCAGCCAAATCATCTAACAGTCATGCAAAGCACACCTTAGGCTGGTCAACCTGGCTGGTTGAAACTAGCTAAAATCAGCTACCAGCATTAACCAGTTTTCATCTGAATTTCTCTGCAGAGGCAGTGGTGACATCTTTACATGACACACCGAAGCGGGCGTCTTTGTCCACACTTCAACACCCAGAGCTGGGTTACCAAGTCAACTCTTACAAATTAAACAGTTTGGACGGAGACGATATTTTAAATACACCAATACGTGTAGACACAATACAAGCATAGTGACTAAACAGCACTGCAGAGGCATGTCATTATTCTCATTGGTAGTTTACAGTGGATACCTCTGATTGAGTCTGGAAACTGCAAGCAACAGACACACATTAGTCACCGGTTGAGGAAAACAAAGACTGCCAAAGAGTTCGAGCAAACATTTAGACCTACTTTTATTAGTGTAACATTCTAATGTCTACATACAGCATCGATTTTACAATTCAAAAAAGGCAAATAACCTTTGGTTTTCTTCCGATTCCAACTTCGATGTAAAGCGTTTCAACTCCGTTATTGGCATGGGAACTCCGGAAGTGGTTCTGGAGAAAACGTACTATATGACGATGTTGTGTCTGATTGGCTAAGCGTGACAAATAAGTATTAACCAATAAAAACGGCCGATAATTTAAAAAGAGTGCAAAATTTCACCAATTAAATTCTCAAACGTCAGAGTAGGGCGTTATTTTCATTTTTCAACCAATGGAAATGTGTAGTGTTTAAGCTCTGAACTTCCGTGATGTTGTTGTCAGAAAGATGGCATCCCTTGACAGAGTGAAGGTGTTGGTACTAGGAGATTCTGGTAAAAACACGCTTTGTTTTCAGCCATTTCCCTTTTCCAATTTTAATGTATTGAGTATGTAATGTAAGTAGTAGGCTCTGGCTTTGCACAGCGAGATCAGTATTCACTGGGGTCGTTTCCCCGCACAAATATAATGTGTAAGAAGGAATGAGAGTCATTCCTCAAGGCTCTCTATCTGTATATAGACTGTATATAGGACTCTTATATACAGTCAATGGTCAAGATTGCATAGCGGTCGGCATGCTGTGTTAACCTGTGGTTTGTTGCAGGTGTTGGTAAATCTTCGCTAGTCCACTTGCTATGTCAAAACCAGGTTTTGGGAAACCCGTCCTGGACTGTCGGCTGCTCTGTCGACGTAAGGGTAAGGACGTCCCTTATACTTGGCTGTGTTTTCGTCTGTATGCTCTTAACCTAACAGCAGAGAGTGCAGAGCAGTGGTGCAAACATGCTGTTAGGTTATATACGCAGCAGAGATGCGCTGTCTGCGATTCATTTAGAAGATGTGGAGACGAGTTTATTCTGTAGCCACTTTGTATGGCATATTTATTTTAACATAAGAGAACGTGGACAGTTGGGCTGTTCACACACACCCACACTGAACTGTAAATGCAAAGCGCACACATAAAAAACTCCTGCCTACGGCAACTCGGGCGTGCCAAAATTAAAATCATTGTACAGTCACATACTGAATATTGATTGGGTTCTTGCGCCCTCTTGTGTTATGTTATGTGTGTATAGAACACAACACATTTACTGCTCATTAGCCTGAGGACACACTTTTTCACATATTTTAACATACACACACACACACACACACACACACACACACACACACACACACTTTGTCACATATTTTAACACATGCTGATGTATTTTACTCATAGGTCCACGACTACAGAGAGGGCACGCCGGAGGAGAAGACCTACTACATTGAGCTGTGGGATGTTGGAGGGTCTGTGGGCAGCGCCAGCAGTATAAAGAGCACAAGAGCAGTGTTCTACAACTCCGTTAACGGTGAGGAGACAGGAGACAGCGCCACCCTCTGGTCAGCTGGTGCACCTGCATGGTCCCAGCACTCATTGTGCTACCCGTATCTCAGTTTATACACACAGCTAGAAGGTGTAACGGTTTTTGTGTTACTGTAGTGTGAGCGATGCCTCTTTTAGGACAGAAGTGTGTGTGTGTGTGTGTGTGTGTGTGTGTGTGTGTGTGTGTGTGTGTGTGTGAGTGAGTGTGTGTCTATGCTTGTGTTTTTATTGTGTACACAAATAAAGAAGTAACAAGTGTGAGTGTGAGTGTGTGTGTGTGTGTGTGTGTGTGACTATGCTTGTAATTTTTATTGTGTACACAAATGAAGAACTAGCGTGTGTGAGTGTGTGTGTGTGTGTGTGTGTGTGTGACTATGCTTGTAATTTTTATTGTGTACACAAATGAAGAACTAGCGTGTGTGAGTGTGTGTGTGTGTGTGTGTGTGTGTGGGCTTACATCATGTCCATGCCCAGAGGCAGCCCATCCCAGCTCTCATAGGTCCGCCCTATTCCTACCTGTGTCTCAGGTATCGTGCTGGTTCATGATCTGACCAATAAGAAGTCGTCTCAGAATCTGTATCGCTGGTCCCTAGAGGCACTCAACAAAGACTCCTCCCCCACCGGCGTCATCGTGTCAAACGGGTGAGACACTAACACACACACACATAAACACAACACTTCACACTAACACACACATAAACACAACCCTTCACACAAACATACACATAAACACAACCCTTCACACAAACACACACATAAACACAACACATCACACTAACACACACATAAACACAACACATCACACTAACACACAAACACACACATAAACACAACACATCACACTAACACACAAACACACACATAAACACAACACTTCACACTAACACACATAAACACACTCTATACTGTGGGAGTATGTCTGTGAAGATTGTCATGTATCCAGGTTATGGCAGTAAGAGTGTAAGAGAGTAAGTTGTATGCAGCTGGACTTATTTTGGAGCTTAAAGATGTCTGAAGAAACCTTTTGGATGAAAGGTGAAACATCTTCAAGTTCCAAAAGAATTCCAGTTGCATACAGCTCTTGGATCTCTTTGACTATACTCTGATAGGTCAAACACACCTCACACTCTATACTCTGATAGGTCTCTGCCACACATGTGTATTAGTTCCTGTGTTGTCCCTGTGGGGCTCCACCATACATCTATATTAGTTCCTGTGTTCTGCTGTAGGGACTATATCAGTTCCTGTGTTCTGCTATATTAGTTCCTGTGTTCTGCTCTATTAGTTCCTGTGTTGTGCTATAGGTTCTATATTAGTTCCTGTGTTCTGCTATATTAGTTCCTGTGTTGTGCCGTAGGGACTATATCAGTTCCTGTGTTCTGCTATATTAGTTCCTGTGTTCTGCTCTATTAGTTCCTGTGTTGTGCTATAGGTTCTATATCAGTTCCTGTGTTCTGCTATATTAGTTCCTGTGTTCCGCTATAGGGACTATATTAGTTCCTGTGTTCTACTATAGGTTCTATATTAGTTCCTGTGTTCTGCTATATTAGTTCCTGTGTTCCGCTATAGGGACTATATTAGTTCCTGTGTTGTGCCGTCGGGACTATATTAGTTCCTGTGTTATGCTATAGGTTCTATATTAGTTCCTGTGTTCTGCTATATTAGTTCCTGTGTTCTGCTATATTAGTTCCTGTGTTGTGCTATAGGTTCTATATTAGTTCCTGTGTTCTGCTATATTAGTTCCTGTGTTGTGCCGTAGGGACTATATCAGTTCCTGTGTTCTGCTATATTAGTTCCTGTGTTCTGCTCTATTAGTTCCTGTGTTGTGCTATAGGTTCTATATCAGTTCCTGTGTTCTGCTATATTAGTTCCTGTGTTCCGCTATAGGGACTATATTAGTTCCTGTGTTCTACTATAGGTTCTATATTAGTTCCTGTGTTCTGCTATATTAGTTCCTGTGTTCCGCTATAGGGACTATATTAGTTCCTGTGTTGTGCCGTCGGGACTATATTAGTTCCTGTGTTATGCTATAGGTTCTATATTAGTTCCTGTGTTCTGCTATATTAGTTCCTGTGTTCTGCTATATTAGTTCCTGTGTTATGCTATAGGTTCTATATTAGTTCCTGTGTTCTGCTATATTGGTTCCTGTGTTATGCTATAGGGACTATATTAGTTCCTGTGTTGTGCCGTAGGGACTATGACCGGGAGCAGTTTGCGGATAACCCCGTTCCCCTGCTGCTCATCGGCACCAAGTATGACCAGATCCCAGAGAACAAACGCAACGAGGTTCTGACCCGGACCGCCTTCCTGTCGGAGGACTTCAACGCAGAGGAGATCAACCTGGTGAGCTGCGCTAGCGGGGCATGGACACAGTGGTGGGGTGGGTTTGGGGTGGGGTGGGGCTGGGGTGGGCTGGGATGGGCTGGGATGGGCTGGGGTGAGGTGTGTTTGGGGTGGGTTTATGTTTGGGGTGGTTTGGTCTGGTTTGGTTTGGTCTGGTGTGGGGTGGGGCTGGGCTGGGATGTGGTAGGCTGGGGTGGGGTGCGGTTGGGGTTGGTCTGGGCTGGGCTGGGTTTGTGTTTGGGGTTAGGGTTTGCTAGATTGGGCAGATTATACAGGAGGGGTATACTACAAAGTCTATTAAGTGGCACACCTTGTTTATTTATTGCAGGGTTAGGTGGTTGCAAGGGAGGATTGGCTTTGGTAGTCGATGATGGGCTGTGTGTGGGAGGGAAGGAGTGCTGAGGTGGGGATGGGGAATTGGGTGTGTGTGTGTGTGTGTGTGTGTGTATGTGAGTGAGGGAGGGAAGGAAGGAGTGCTGAGGTGGGGATGGGGAATTGTGTGTGTGTGTGTGTGTGTGTGTGTGTGTGTGAGTGTGTGTGTGTGAGTGTGTGTGTGTGTGTGTGTGTGAGTGTGTGTGTGTGTGTGTGTGTGTGTGTGTGAGTGAGGGAGGGAAGGAAGGAGTGCTGAGGTGGGGATGGGGAGATGTGTGTGGGGATGAGGTGGCTTGTTGGGGCAGGGGGGTCTCCAGTGACATCCAGTGGCAGGGGCTTGCATGTGTGTGTAGGGCGGCAGGGGTGGGGGTACGCAAGGGCTGTGTCCTTCATGCTATTAGGGTAGGTACTGTAGATTATGCTGTACAGTAGGTGTTGCCCAGTGAGAGGTAGCGGGGCAAACTCATATTGAACATACATAATGAAAACATGTTTGACTGTGTGTGTCACATGAGCAGACATTAGAAGGCAGTGCCATGTTGGATTGTGTCACATGAGCAGACATTAGAAGGCAGGGCCATGTTGGATTGTGTCACATGAGCAAACATTAGAAGGCATGTTTGACTGTATGTGTGACATGAGCAGACATTAGAAGGCAGGGCCATGTTGGATTGTGTGACATGACAAAAAGAGCAGCGGAGTGTATCATGTTGCGTTATGTGACATGGTGACATGAGCAAAGGGCTTCAAACCGTAAAAGTGTGAAGATGAAATTAGGGCATGAGGATGTTTTGCCCCCATGGTGGGTTCGCGCCCCCCCCCCCCAATTGGTGACTGAGCTGATGGCAGGTGTTGTGTTGGTGTGTGTGTCACAGATGTGGTCGGGGGTGGGGGTGGGGGCACAGGGCTGGGTGTTGTCATGTGTGTAGGGTGTGTGTGTGTGTGTGTGTGTGTGTGTGTGTGTGTGTGTGAGAGGGCTGAGTGTTGTTAGATGTGTGTGTGTGTGTGTGTGTGTGTGTGTGTGTGTGTGTGTGTGTGTGAGGGCTGGGTGTTGTCAGATGTGTGTAGGGGGTTTTTGTTCTTGTTAAGGTTTCCTGTCTGGTGTTTGCAGAGGACTCAAT
This sequence comes from Setipinna tenuifilis, assembly GCA_030347295.1. NCBI lineage: Eukaryota > Metazoa > Chordata > Actinopteri > Clupeiformes > Engraulidae > Setipinna > Setipinna tenuifilis. Next base: position 608,456 of record CM059269.1, read on the forward strand.
CTTTCTCTTCTTTTCCTTTCTCTTCTTCCGCTACCCGTCTTTCTCTCTCTGCCTTATTCCCTTCTTCTCTCTCTGTCTTTTTTGTCTCTCCTCTTCCCTATGCACTCCCTCTCTCCCTCTCTCCCTCTCTCTCTCTCTCTCTCTCTCTCTTTCTCTCTCTCTCTCTCTCTTTGTCTGTTACAGGATTGCACAAACCCACGTTACCTGGCAGCAGGCTCCTCCAACGCTGTCAAGTTGAGTCGCTTCTTTGATAAGGTGGCTAAACTCTCCTCTGACTCATATCTCACACACACACACACACACACACACACACACACACACACACACACACACACACACACACACACACACAGGAACACAGCCTACAGTGAGAGTAGGTGGTGTTGAGTTGGTGCAGTACGTGTTTGGCCTGATGTGACCTGTGTTTGCATCTCGCAGGTGATAGAGAAGAGATATTTCACTAAGGACCCAAACCAAGTGAGTGCCTTTTATTCTCTGACCTCCATCCCAGACTCTCCCCCCTCAGGTGAAATCAACACACTGAACAAACTCAGATGTACTACACTGAATAATAATAATTAATCATTTATTTCACACGATGCATTTCATGAGTAATCGGTTTGATGATCACTGACTTACGGATGGTGTTTTATCTCTTTCTATCAGCTTACAGGCTTCACGGACCGCAAGCGCTTCAATTTCAAGAGCCTGCACTATGACTGAGGCCAAGACCAAGACCACACACACACACACACACACACACACACACACATGCACACACACACACACACACACTCAATGACACACAGAGCTGTGGTGTGCTCAGCCACTTCTTCCTCTGCCTTTGTAAAGACACGTCGTCTTTGGGCATCCACGTCCACGTCCACCCTCTTTGGGCATCCACACACACACACACACACAGACACACACACACACACACACACACACACACACACACCCACCATACACAGACCATCATCACTGATGATTCCAGCTACTAAAACACTGTGTTAATAGATATACATACATACATACACACACACCTTACACACAGTTTGAAAGGTTGTAAGCTGGTTCATGTGACTCTTGTGGGGATTAAATTGATGCATTATTATTTCCATTAACAGTTTACAGTAGGTAATTAAGAGACATGAGTAAGGGGAAATGTAATGTTTGCTATATTAGCAGACAGAATATGTTTTTGTTTTTGTGTGTATTTCTACTGCTGGTCCTGGTTTACCCAAAACACAGTAAAGAAATATGCTACTGTACTACTACAAATGCCTTATGCACCTCTTTATTATTGAGATGGAGGGATGGATGGACAGATAGATAGTTGGATGGACAGATGGATGGAGGGATTGATGGATGGATGGATAGATGGATAGACAGACAGACAGACAGACAGACAGATTTACTTTATTGATCTAAAGCTGGGAAAATGACTAAATATTTGGTCAATAAATTATTCCACATAAGCTAAGCCTGTGGAAATACCAGTATATTTACCTCTCTGACATGTGTGTGTGTGTGTTTACCTCTCTGACGTGTGTGTGTGTGTGTTTACCTCTCTGATGTGTGTGTGTGTGTGTGTGTTTACCTGTTCTCTATCTCATTAGAATTCACCTAAAGATGACACCAGTGTTATATCTACACACGTAGAAGTAATGTAAAGATGACACTGGTGCTAGATGCTTATAACACACACACGCACACACACACACACACGCACGCACACGCACACACACACACACACACACACAAACACACACACACACAAACACGCTTCATGAAGTAGTCAATCTGGAGCATGCAGCCTCTTTAATGTTTAATTGATGAAGACAATACAGGTATGTAGGCACATTGTGAGGTGACGCTGTTCGGACAAGGTCGTTCAAAAACATCACTATTTCAAGCCCAGAATGCATTGCTTTAAGACAAACACTCAGCAAAACCTGACACGTCAAACAAGACCGAAGCCTCATTCACACCCATGACATCACAGACCACAGTGCCTCACTGGTCAATGACATCACAGATCACAGCGCTTCACTGGTCAATGACATTACGGATGTCTACGATGCCTCATTCACCCCAATGACCTCACGGATCCAGGGCAGGAAGTAGGGCACCCTCGTGTAGACCTCTGGGTAGTGCATGCTGTCGCAGGGCGTTGCGGTGTAGGCGGTGGTGCCGTAGAGCATTCTGGCCTTACCCTTCCCACAGATCAGAGGACCCCCAGAGTCTCCCTGGCAACACAGAGAACGCCACACACACCAATCAGGAATCAGCTCTCTATGACACTGGGACCTGACCAATCAGGAACCAGCTCTCTATGACACTGGGACCTGACCAATCAGGAGTCAGCTTTTTATGACACTGGGACCTGACCAATCAGGAGTCAGCTTTTTATGACACTGAGACCTGACCAATAAGGAGTCAGCTCTTTATCACAGTGAGACCTGACCAATCAGGAACCGGCTCTCTATGACACTGGGACCTGACCAATCAGGAACCGGCTCTCTATGACACTGGGACCTGACCAATCAGGAGTGAGCTCTCTATGACACTGGGACCTTACTGTGGTGGAACTTACTAGATAATGAACTTATTAGAGAAGGTCAAAAAAAAGCTTATTTTGGAAAGGACACCTCTGCTTATTTCTTTATAACTTACCTGGTAAGCACTGTCGCAACCCCATCTGAGTATCTACCCCATGTGAATCACACATGCTTTACTGTATTTCCCGATTTATGCCTCTGTATTTATGAGCCCCCCTCCTGTGTCTCCCAGTGAGGCAGCACATCTCCACCCTCCACATAAATCTGCAGTTTAGAAAAGAATCCGAAGCTGCTGCCATTACAGCTGCCGGCCATTTCACCATTTATCTCTCCATCCACCGTTTCACTTTTACGTCTACAGTGCATGCGCGACTCACATTGGGTAGGTACTTAGATCAGGTTGCGACAGGCACCTGTGTGCCTAATTCAGCCATCTCACCTGGCAGACACCCTCCCTCCCATCAGAGATGCTGCAGGCCATCTGGTCCTTGTTAAAGTACTGCTGCCAGGCATGTTTGCAGTTGTCTGGCTTATCCAGGGTGACCGTAGCTTCGTAGAGGACACTCTCAGCGCCCCTGCCCAGGACTCTCTTACCCCATCCGGCCACCTCGCAGGGCGTCTTGGCTCCCAGCTTCCCAAACTTCTTGGGGAGCTGCAGAACTGCCACAGAGCTGTTGTTCAGCTTAGCCTGGGGCTGCAACTGGGGAGGGCAGAGGAGTGTCAGATATGACAGAATCATACAGAGGGAGAGAGGTGGGGAAGAGAGGTAGAGAGAAAGAGAGAGATAGAAGGGTAGAGGAGGAGAAGAGACTAACGAACTGTCAGATGATCTAGATAAAGTAGTAAATGTTCTTCATCAGAAAACAAAAAAAAATATTTTAGGTGGTGTGAGGTATGTGTTCTTTAAGCAAATAAAAAGCTAGGTAGCTACAGGAGCATGATAATGAGTGTAGCTACAGGAGTGTGATAATGAGTGTAGCTACATGAGTGTGGTAATGAGCTAATGTAGCTATGGGAGCGTGGTAATGAGGTAATGTAGCTATGGGAGTGTGGTAATGAGTGTAGCTACATGAGTGTGGTAATGAGCTAATGTAGCTACAGGAGTGTGGTAAGGAGCTAATGTAGCAATAGCATGATAATGAGGTAGTGTAGCTATGGGAGCATGATAATAAGCTAATGTAGCTACAGGAGTGTGGTAATGAGCTAATGTAGCTATGGGAGTGTGATAATAAGCTAATGTAGCTATGGGAGTGTGATAATAAGCTAATGTAGCTACATGAGTGTGGTAATGAGTGTAGCTACATGAGTGTGGTAATGAGCTAATGTAGCTATGGGAGTGTGGTAATGAGCTAATGTAGCTATGGGAGCGTGGTAAGGAGCTAATGTAGCAATAGCATGATTATGAGGTAGTGTAGCTACATGAGTGTGGTAATGAGCTAATGTAGCTATGGGAGCGTGGTAATGAGGTAATGTAGCTATGGGAGTGTGGTAATGAGTGTAGCTACATGAGTGTGGTAATGAGCTAATGTAGCTACAGGAGTGTGGTAAGGAGCTAATGTAGCAATAGCATGATTATGAGGTAGTGTAGCTACATGAGTGTGGTAATGAGCTAATGTAGCTATGGGAGTGTGATAATAAGCTAATGTAGCTATGGGAGTGTGGTAAGGAGCTAATGTAGCAATAGCATGATAATGAGGTAGTGTAGCTACAGGAGTGTGATAATAAGCTAATGTAGCTATGGGAGCATGATAATAAGCTAATGTAGCTATGGGAGTGTGGTAATGAGTGTAGCTACATGAGTGTGGTAATGAGGTAATGTAGCTATGGGAGCATGATAATGAGCTAATGTAGCTATGGGAGTGTGGTAATGAGGTAATGTAGCTGCGGTTCACCTTGACCAGCATGATGTCGTGCTCTCGGACCCTCGGGTCGTCCTCTGGTAGCTCCTTGGTGGGGTACTTGAAGTGTGGGATGAACTCAGACACACCAACACGCTGCTGGGTCTTCTCAGCCTTGCTAATGTTGTGGGCGCCCAACACAACTACGTCCGGCTTATCCCTACCGTGGCCAGCAAGTGCAAAACACTATTAGATTTCACAACACACATTAACAGGTTTGAAAACAAGATTACATTTATTATACACATTTACATCTTAAAAACACATTAACAAGTTTGAAAACATAATTACATTTAGAATAGGCATTTATATCGTGACAACAACTTTACGTTTCATAAAACAAAAAACACTTATAATAAGGACTCCACACACACACACACACACACAGCCTTACTTGAGACAGTGTGCTGCAGTAAGTACGTAGTCCTGTCTGATGAGAACTCCTCCACACACACACAGACACACACACACACACACACACACACACACACACACAGCCTTACTTGAGACAGTGTGCTGCAGTAAGTACGTAGTCCTGTCTGATGAGAACTCCTCCACACACATGGTGACCCCTGACCTGCAGTGAGGCCATGTAGGGTCTGGAGTGGGGCTTCGCCTCTTTACCCCCAAATATGCCACCCTGCATGGCACCTACAACACACACACACACACGTTACATAGGCACGCACACACACACACACACACACACGTTACATAGGCAAACACACACGCCCTGCATGGCACCTACAACCCACACACACACACGTTACATAGGCACGCACACACACACACACACACACACACACACACACACACACACACACGTTACATAGGCACACACAGGCACACACACACACAAACACACACACACACACACACACACACACACACATCCTGCATGGCATCTATAACACACACACATACACTACATAGGCACACACACACACACACCTTGCATAGCACCTACAACACAACGCATGTTACATAATTGTAGGCACACACACACACACACACATCATACACCCATACGTATGCGCACAAACACACACACACACACATAAGCATTTAAAATGTGTCCCATATTTTTGTCTCACCCTGTGTTTTACATCCAGCACAACCCACAGACCCAAGGCTTTACTGCTTTTCTAAAACTGTTTTATTTAGACACAGCAAATATAAATTAATTTATTAATGAATAATACTATTTCTGCTCGTACATATAACTCCTCTGTAGAACACCAAACGTGACACAGATCACAAGCTGCCCGCCAAAATCTTGTTCTGTGTGTGTGCCCGGCTTTTTTTAATGTCTTTGTGTGTGTGCCCTGCCCTTTTAAAGCCATTCTCCATACCGCTTATCTTCTACCCACTTTTAATACTCTACCCACCCAGCACATGAACACTCACAACAACAGCAGCAATCTCATTTTATGCTTTTTAAGTAATAATTAAAGGCGTAAATGACTGACTGTCTTCCAATCTTCCAAAATTGTAAACAGCTCTCTACTCTACTTTTATATTTCTACTCTATATTTTCTCCTATTGTCCATATTTACTCCTTCCATATTTTTCCATATTTCCATATTTACTCCTATTGTCAGTCAGGGAAATATGAGTAGTAGTTATTTACTGAATACATAGATTATTAATGGTTGTAAATGAAATCTTACCAGACAGAGAGAGATGAGAGAGGAGCACCAACACCAACATTGTTCACTGCTAAAAGAAAGTGGCAAAGCCTTTTTGTCTGTCTTTGTTTCTCTCTCTCTCTCTCTCTTGCTCTCTATCTCGCTCTTTCTCTCTCTCTCTCTCTGTCACATATTGTTGCAGTGATGCTCACACACACACACACACACACACACACACTCACACACACACATACGTATGCATTTATCACCTTGCTGAATATTTCCCAGCAACTCTTAATCATCACACACACAACCCACCTTTGGTTCTCTCTGACACACACACACACACACACAGGAAACCCAGACTGCATCATACTTTGGAAACTTCACACCTTGCAGGCTGCAGTGTGTACTGTGAAAGACAGCCCCCCAACACATCCTGGACCCCCTCCACACACACACACACACACACACACAAACACACACACACACACACACCACAGACCCAGTGTGACTGGTGGGCCAAAAGACTACAACCAGCTGTTTACCTACTAACACCATACACATAATACACACTTTACTACGAACACACACCATGCATGCTTAACTACACACACACACACACACACACACATATGATATACCCTTATTACTAACACATGGAGTTCTGGAGATTTAGGTGGAGGGAGGGCCAGACCCTACGTAGACATACGGCCACCACAGCATACCTCACAGGTGTATCTTAGCTATGACCACAGGTGTACCTTAGCTATGACCACAGCATACCTCACAGGTGTGTCTTAGCTATGACCTCAGCGTACCTCACAGGTGTGTCTTAGCTATGACCACAGGTGTACCTTAGCTATGACCACAGCGTACCTCACAGGTGTATCTTAGCTATGACCATAGCGTACCTCACAGGTCTGTCTTAGCTATGACCACAGGTGTACCTTAGCTATGACCACAGCGTACCTCACAGGTGTATCTTAGCTATGACCACAGCGTACCTCACAGGTCTGTCTTAGCTATGACCTCAGCGTACCTCACAGGTGTATCTTAGCTATGACCATAGCGTACCTCACAGGTGTGTCTTAGCTATGACCACAGCGTACCTCACAGGTCTGTCTTAGCTATGACCTCAGCGTACCTCACAGGTGTATCTTAGCTATGACCATAGCGTACCTCACAGGTGTGTCTTAGCTATGACCTCAGCATACCTCACAGGTGTTGCTGTCTCTTAGTTTCTCCTCTTTCAGCTCCTACTCTCATTCTCACTCTGTTTCTTCTTCTTCTACTTCTTTTTCTAACTTCTTCCATTTCTGTTAAAGAGAGCTGAAGTCACCTGCTGCTGTTTGTAGTGCACCTCAGTGCTGTGTTTTCCATTACAGTGTAGAGATTTGCAAATTAAGCTTCACACCTTTTGCAAAGCAATACACACAGTGATTTGCAAAACTCCACACACATTTTCACACCTTACACACAGATAGGGATGGAGAGGTTACTGCTTTGTCAGAAAAAGCACTGGCTTGCCAATGACCGACCACACACACACACACACACACACACACACACACACACACACACACGCGCGCATTTTCACACCTTATACACAGATAGGGATGGAGAGGTTACTGCTTTGTCAGAAAAAGCACTGGCTTGCCAATGACCACACACACACACACACACACACACACACACACACACACACACACAGATAAGGATGGAGAGGTTACTGCTTTGTCAGAAAAAACACTGGCTTGCCAATGACCACACACACACACACACACACAGATAAGGATGGAGAGGTTACTGCTTTGTCAGAAAAAGCACTGGCTTGCCAATGACCACACTTATGAACAAACTGAATAACCACATCCACCAGGTGTGTGAACACACATGTGCTCCCGTAATGGAAACCAACAGCACTCAGGTGCGCGATAGAAGACAGCAGGTGAGTTCACCTCTAACAAAAATGGAAGGAGTCAGCAGAAGAAGAAAACGAGTGAGAATGAGAGGAGGAGCTGGAAGAGGAGAAGAGGGAGGTAGAGGAAGATACCTAGGTAGAGGAAGAGGTAGAGAGGGACTTGTATCAAATTTTGTAGTCGTACACCTTCCACCATATTCCCCCCTCCTTTAACCCAGCAGCCAGACCACACACTGCCCCCCCCCTAACCCCCCAACACACACACACACACACACACACACACACACACACACACACTGCCCCCCCCCCCCATACCTAATCAGTCATGATCAGTTAGTGACACATTCTGGCCTTTCCCGGCTTGTTCTGAGCTGTAACTGGGACTGTTAACATCACTGATGTTTTCATTACTGCAAAGGACAAACAGGACACTTGCATCATTTAACCGTTCAG
>CM059269.1:619419-626919 GCA_030347295.1 Setipinna tenuifilis
CACACACACACCATGCATGGCACCTACAACACACACACACGTTACATAGGTGCACGCACACACACACACACACACATCCTGCACAACACATGATGCGCCGGTCAAGGATTTTTAACACCCACACCAACCCAACCCATCCTGACAGCCAACCCTCTCCGCCCGACCCACAAAATTACGCACTGATTTTCAACCCAACCTGACTCAACCCGCTATTGTTTGTTGAAGACATTTGGTGGTGTAAACAGAAGTATTTATATAATTTAGGGAAAAAGCTTTCCGAACAACTAAAACGCAAATACAGTTTTATGGGAAACAGTCTCAAAGGGCTAATGCCAGACTGTAAATGTATTGTAAAGTTACAAAGTGAAGGTAACCATTCTAGGATTTCCAATTGTGAAGTGCTGTTAAAAAAGTAAAAGTTTTTGCCAATTGTTGACTGTAATAAAAAATATTACTGTTACGCGTGGACAGAGCCTATTATATCACAAACCCTTTGCTTGTTTATGGCACTCTATTGTAAAAGAGAGATAGCCTATAGGTGTTAGGAGATGCGTGGAAGGATATTATTTTCACTACAACTGTCAACAGCAGGGCTACACAGGGGCAAACACTTCATCCTCACACAAAAAAGAAAGCAATGACCTGATAGATATAACACAAGCAGGCGAAATTATTAATTAGTAAGATTATTTATTAACTAAGGTAATAACTTTGACAGCAATGCAGATGTTTAAAATGTTAAATATGATGACATAGTATTAAGTAGATACATTTGCATGAATATAAAACGCTGAACGATCATACCTGAGAGAGAGAGAAGAGAGAGAAGCAGGATCCCCAGCATTCTGCACGGCTTAGTCTAACACACACACATCACACAGCCTTATATACACACACTTACCCTAACCACACACACACACACACACACACGCATCAGCACAGCCTTATACACACACACACTAACCCTAACCACACACACACACACACATCAGCACAGCCTTATACACACACACTAACCCTAATCACACACACACACACACACACACACACACAGTGTTGTTGTCATTTCCCATCTACTGTTTGTGACCATGTTAGTACGCAGGAAACTAGGTGGGTTTTGTTCAGTGAAAAGAGACCCTCACTACACACACACAAACTCAAACATACATACACACACACACACACACACACACACATGCGCACACCGCACAAATAGTATGTGGTTTCTGATAACTCTCATATCTTTGCAGCGACATATGCAAACAGGAAACCTGACCTCAATACTGTGGCCTGTGTGTGTGTGTGTGTGTGTGTGTGTGTGTGTGCGTGCCACATATGCAAACAGGACACCTGACCCATGCCTCAATAATGTGGCCTGTGTGTGTGTGTGTGTGTGTCATGTCATGTGTAATGTGATTTTATATGTTAATTTAATGTGATGTGATGTTAACCCATGGTACATTGCATCAGTGTGTGCTAACCCATGCTATATTAATGTAGTGTGTGCTAACCCATGCTATATTAATGTATGCTAACCCATGCTATATTAATGTATGCTAACCCATGCTATATTAATGTAGTGTAGTGTGTGCTAACCCATGCTATATTAATGTAGTGTGCTAACCCATGCTATATTAATGTATGCTAACCCATGCTATATTAATGTAGTGTAGTGTGAGCTAACCCATGCTATATTAATGTAGTGTGCTAACCCATGCTATATTAATGTAGTGTATGCTAACCCATGCTATATTAATGTAGTGTAGTGTGAGCTAACCCATGCTATATTAATGTAGTGTGCTAACCCATGCTATATTAATATAGTGTAGTGTGTGCTAACCCATGCTATATTAATGTAGTGTAGTGTGTGCTAACCCATGCTATATTAATGTAGTGTATGCTAACCCATGCTATATTAATGTAGTGTAGTGTATGATAACCCATGCTATATTAATGTAGTGTAGTGTGTGCTAACCCATGCTATATTAATGTAGTGGGTGCTAACCCATGCTATATTAATGTAGTGTATGCTAACCCATGCTATATTAATGTAGTGTAGTGTGTGCTAACCCATGCTATATTAATGTAGTGTGCTAACCCATGCTATATTAATGTGATGTGTGCTAACCCATGCTATATTAATATAGTGTGTGCTAACCCATGCTATATTAATGTAGTGGGTGCTAACCCATGCTATATTAATGTAGTGTGAGCTAACCCATGCTATATTAATGTAGTGTAGTGGGTGCTAACCCATGCTATATTAATGTAGTGTGAGCTAACCCATGCTATATTAATGTAGTGTGCTAACCCATGCTATATTAATGTAGTGTAGTGTGTGCTAACCCATGCTATATTAATGTAGTGTGAGCTAACCCATGCTATATTAATGTAGTGTGTGCTAACCCATGCTATATTAATATAGTGTAGTGTGTGCTAATCCATGCTATATTAATGTGATGTGTGCTAACCCATGCTATATTAATGTAGTGTAGTGTGTGCTAACCCATGCTATATTAATGTAGTGTAGTGTGTGCTAACCCATGCTATATTAATGTACTAGAACTGATTCATTCTGACCCACCACAGTAAGAGAGGCCAACGTTTACACAGAAGAGTTGAGAAAGCCACCTGTTGTTTTTGATCTGTGTGTGTGTGTGTGTGTGTGTATGTAAACCTTGCCGCTGATGGCCCTTGCTTCTACAAACTACAGACATAGAGCATTCATGTGTGTGCAGAGGTGAGTGCAGCCGTGTGTGCAGAGGTGAGCACATCTGTGTGTGCAGAGGTGAGTTTGTGTGTGTGTGTGTGTGTGTATGTATGTGTGTGTGTGTTATTTTATGAGCCGACATGGGTTGGAGGTCTCTGAAGCCCCTGACGTTTCCCCGACGTGACCCCGTTTGTGTGGAGTATGTTCTGCTAGATTGGAGTACTGCAATGCTGTATGTGCACCATATTGTTGGGTGTGGACCAATAACAGTCCTCATTCTCTTGGCAAATCCCAACTCCATGCACATCAGCACATAGCCTAACATAGCCTAACCCAACATGACGAAGGTCTGTGTCTGTCTGTGTGTCTATTAGTGTGTCTGTGTCTGTCTGTGTGTCAGTGGGGTAGGCGTAGGGGCTCAGCATGTCCATAAACATGACAGGGGGCTGTGTCTGTCTGTGTGTCTGTGTGTCTGTTAGTGTGTCTGTGTCTGTTAGTGTGTTAGAGGTAGCAGTACAAACCAAATGGCAACACTGCAGGCCAAACAATGAAGCCCAAACTGAAGATTCTAAAGTTGTAGTACCTCACATGTCCACTGGGGGCTGGCTGACGGAGTAAGGAGCTTGCCATAGACTCCCATGTTAACAAGCCCATTTTCACAGCAAAAATACTTCAAAGGAGAAACAGCAGGCTGTCGTCATTGAATTGCTTAGTTTATTAAGGCAAATGTCTGGATACACACATCACAGATTGTACTGAAACTGAAATCTGATAGACAAACAAACTGCACACACTGAATCGGGGGGGGGTGCAGTGCTTGCACACACTGAGGGGGGGGGGGGGGGGGGGGGGGGGGGCAGTGCCAGTGGATGCCTGAAGGTGCCTGAAGGCATGGAGCTTTGCTATTGTTATTCTCCATCTTTCTTCCCCATCACCTCCGTCATCCAGGGGTGGTTGGGGGGTGGCAGTGCCAGTGGAGGCATGAAGGCGTGAAGGTGGAGCTTTATTATTGTGTCTGCACACACTGAATGGGGGGGGGGTGGATTTTCATTCTCCATCTTTCTCCCCCATCACCTTCTTCATCCAGGGCAGGTAGGCGGAGATGCGCGTGTACACCTGTGGGTAGGTGCTGTCGGTGCAGTCTGGGGCTGTGAAGGCGGCGATGCCCTCAGCTTTGATGCTGCAGCAATCCTTACACACCAGCGCACCTCCAGAATCGCCCTGGACACACACACACACACACAGACAAGATTACACACACATGTACACACACACAGACACACAGACACACACATGCATACACACACACACACACACACACACACAGACAAGATTACACACACATGTACACATAGACACACACACACATGCACACACAAACAGAGACACACTCATACACACATACATACACACACTCACTCACACACACACACACACACACTCTCACACACACTCTCTCTCTCACACACACACTCTCTCACACACACACACACACACTGACCTGGCAGAATCCTTTGCCGTTGCTGGAGCTGCTGCACATCATGTGTGTGTTGTTGAAATGGTGTTGCCAGAGCTGCTTACACTCCTGCTGGGTCTGGAGCTGGACTGGAGCCTCCTGCAGCGTGTGCTGAGCACGGCCCCCAGGGCGGTTCCTTCCCCAGCCCGCCATCCAGCAGCGCCCCCCCACGGGCACCTGGGCCCTCCTCCGGGGCAGCCCGATCATCTTCACCGCATCAGACATCCGCGCCCTGACCCTCAGCTGCAGGGGGCGTGTCAGGCAACATGTGACAGTAATAATAATCATCTTCACCGCATCGCTCATCCACGCCCGGACACTCAGTTGATAATAAAATGTGAGATATTAAAATTCATCCTCTTGCCAGTTTAACATATGGCAACATATCAATTTTTTTTTCGCAATCAGCAACATTTTGACATTTTCTTTGCTGACCTGATGTAAATCTGGCATCCAGGAGGAGGATGTTAGAAGGAATGTGTCACATGACCCCAGTGACCTCACTTCCTGTTGGGTGTGGCTAATGCAGTGGTATAGAAGTGTATGTCATTCTGGTGAGCCCCACCCCTACCCCTAAGTGTGGTGTGTGTACTGGAGCTGACACTATATGCACTCCACCACACAGGGGGGCGCTATGGAGTCTCTGGGCCACACCCACAGCCAAGACTCCGCCCCCGAGAGCTGACCATCACTGCTGATGCGTGTGCATGAGAAGTGCCTCAAAAAGGCTACATTTATAATAGTAATAATAATAATATAGTATTTATTATTGTAATTATTATTAGCATTGCTATGATAATTATTATTATTATTATTATTATTATTTTTTTTTTTTTTACTATTATTATTATAAATATTGTTATTACTATTATTATTTTATTACTTTTACTATTATTATTATATTAAATATGAATATGAGCAGGTGTACCTGGAGCAGCATGATGTCAGAGTGTGGGTAGGCGTATTGGGGATGTGGGTAGAAGTTCTTGACTGGGATCCTCTGCTGGCTGGTCTCGTTGGCACTGATGTCATGGGCCCCCAGAACCACCACCAATCTCCTGTAGGCCGGAACCGACTGGCTGCACACACATCGGCACATAGACACAGGCATCATCACACACACGCAGGCATCGTCACACACACAGACATCGTCACGCATGCATCATCACGGACATAATGGAACAGTGCTTTGAGGAATGTGGTAATACAAAGAACACACACACACACACACAGCCTTACTTGAGACAGTGTGCTGCAGTAAGTATGTAGTCGTGTCTAATGAGAACTCCTCCACACACATACACACACACACACACACACACACATACACACACACACACACACACACACACAGCCTTACTTGAGACAGTGAGCTGCAGTAAGTACGTAGTCCTGTCTGATGAGAACTCCTCCACACACACACACACACACACACACACACAGCCTTACTTGAGACAGTGTGCTGCAGTAAGTACGTAGTCCTGTCTGATGAGAACTCCTCCACACACATGGTGACCCCTGACCTGCAGTGAGGCCATGTAGGGTCTGGAGTGGGGCTTCGCCTCTTTACCCCCAAATATGCCACCCTGCATGGCACCTACAACACACACACACACACACACACACACACACACACACACACACACACACAAACACACACACGTTACATAGGCAAACACACACGCCCTGCATGGAACCTACAACACACACACACACACACACACACACACACACACACACACACACACACACGTTACATAGGCAAACACACACGCCCTGCATGGCACCTACAACACACACACACACACACACACCCTGCATGGCACCTACAACACACACACACACACACATTACATAGGCGCACACACACACACACACGTTACATAGGCGCGCACACACACATCCTGCATGGCATCTATAACACACACACACACGTTACATAGGCACGCACACACACGTTACATAGGCAAACACACAAACACGTTACATAGGCGCACACACACACACACCCTGCATGGCACTTACAACACACACACACATTACATAGGCACACACACACACACATGTTACATAGGCACACACACAGACACGCACACACACACACCCTGTATGGCACCTACAACACACACACACACGTTACATAGGCACACACACACCCTGCATGGCATTTATAACAAACACATAAACACACACACACACACACGTTACGTAGATGCACGCACACACACCCTGCATGGCACCTACAACACAATGCATGTTACACACACACACACACACACACTACGCTACATACTGACAGCAAGGTCTTCATGCTAGCTGGAGAAATGAGCCTAGCTTCTAAAAGTGAATGAGGCTCAACTACAGTCATTACAGTTATCCTAGTTGCTAATTAAGAGTTAACAAACACATTTATACATGATTTATAGGACGTAGACATTCTATTAAATTACCTTATTGCTGTTTAGCGTATTCATATATTAATGATCATTTTGACAACTACAGCCACTGCAATTATTATGGATTAGTGTAAAAATAATTGATTTCTTAGTGTAATATGTTGTTTACAGTAATATGAATATATAAAATGTTTAAAAATGTTGAACGAAAACGTTGAAACGATCATACCTGAGAGAGAGAGAGAAGAGAGAAGCAAGATGACCAGCATTCTGCACGGCTTAATCTAACACACACACATCAGCACAGGTTTATATACACACACTAACCCTAACCACACACACACACACACACACACAAACACACACACACACAAGCATCAGCACAGCTTTATATACACACACTTACCCTAACCACATAAACACACACACACACACACACACACATACACACACACACACACACACACACACAAGCATCAGCACAGCTTTATATCAAACACTAACCCTAACTACACACACAGCGTTGTTGTCATTTCTCATATACTGTTTGTGAGTACACAGGAAACTAGGTGGGCTTACTTTAGTCAAAAGGCACCCTCACTACACACTCAAACACACACACACACACACACACACAAGCCCACCATGCAAATAGCATGTGGTTTCCGATAATTCTCATGTGTTTGCAGCCACATATGAGAACAGGAACACTGACCCATGCCTCATTACAGTAATGTGGCCTACCATGGTTGGTCTGTGTGCGTGTGTGTGTGTATGTGTGTGTGTGTATGTGTGTGTGTGTGGGTGCGTGTGTATGTGTGTGTGTGTGTGTGGGTGCCTGTAAGTGTGGGCACGTATGCTTTGCCACTGCTGCCCTT
>CM059269.1:631919-639419 GCA_030347295.1 Setipinna tenuifilis
ATGCGTCTACTGTATTTAAAGCTAATAAGAAGACCGCAGAGTCCCGGAGGACTGGCGCTGGGACAGCTGAGCCCCTCGCCCCTGTTGAGGAGCTAGCGATGTCCGTGAATCGGGGCCGGCCGATGATGGAGGGGATTCCTGGGGGGACATCATCGGAGCCGGCCACCTCCCAGGAGGAGCACACCCCTCTTGTCCAGTGTATTTGTCCTTATTATTAGGTTATGCGTAATAGCCAGCCTTTCATGTATCCAATGTGACCTATTGGGCTACCCTTATACTGCAGGTTTATTGAATATGAAATGGAAATATTAAATTATAATAATCATGATTATTATGTTGTAGCCTATAGGAACCTCCTTGTGTGCTGTGCAGTAAGTGCTGCTTTTACGCGAATAAAGTCATGTATGAAGCGCTTTAGTGCAAGGCACACTTTACGCACCGATCGACAGGCAGTTGCTTTGCCAATGTGCTCTGCATCTCCGACATTGTACAAAAAACTCCCAGTACCTAAAAAACGGAGAGCAATGCACCTTGTTTGCAGAGAGGACAGGGCAAACCCACGATGTGTCACATTAGAAATGTACGGATGGATAAGGTTGTTCAAATAGATCAACGATTCCGCCGAAAAACGGTAGCGCTCTCGCAAGTAATCATCCGGGAAAGCCAAAATATCATATCGTGGTCTTATCACCCTCTCACGGTGAATTGCACGGATAATTTGGGCTTCAATGTCAATGATTGGGTCTTCATCAAAAGGAAACGCCATTGTGTAGCGAGTTTCGCAGCGGTGTTACTGAACTTGGACTTAAATACCCGTAACATAACTCGATTACCTAAACATAACCTGAACAAAACCTACCCCCTACTAGGTTATGTTGAGAGCGTATGTTACCATAGTGACTTATTTAACCTGACTGTTTTGGAACTGAAAACCCAGGTTTACCGCTTACTCTGGGTTAACATACTCAAGTTAAGTCAGTAAACCCGCTTTTTGGAATACCCCCCAGGTAAAGTGTTGTGTAAACAGGTAAAGCGTTGTGTAAACAGGTAAATAAAGCATTGTGTAAACAGGTAAAGCGTTGTGCAAACAGGTAAACAAAGCGTTGTGTAAACAGGTAAACATAAATAAATAAATAATTGTTTACTTACCACATCCACCTGCAGCAGGAGCACCCGGAGGGAGAAGCTGTTGCCTAGCAACCGCAGCCGCTCATGGATGTAGTTAGGGTTCAGATTATGATAACGCACACTACAGGACAGAGGGATAGAGAGAGGGAGAGGGAGAGATGGAGAGGGGGAGAGAGAGAGAGAGAGAGATGGAGAGAGAGAGTTAGGGTTCAGATTATGATAACACACACTACAGGACAGACAGATAGAGGGATAGAGGGAGAGAGATGGAGAGAGGGAGAGAGAGACAGATAGAGAGAGAGGCAGATAGAGAGAGAGGGAGAGGGAGGGAGAGAGAGAGAGAGAGAGAGAGAGGGAGAGAGAGAGATTGAGATTTAAAACGTCCTTTATTGGATCAATGTCAGTCTCTTAACACAGTTACAGTACATCCAACATGCCTTGTTAGAGAGAAAGAGAGGGGGGGGGGGGTGGAGAGAGAGAGGGAGAGAGAGAGAGAGAGAGGAGGAGAGAGACAGAGGGAGGGAGAGAGAGAGAGGGGGAGAGAGAGAGTTAGGGTTCAGATTATGATAACGCACACTACAGGACAGAGGGATGGAGGGATAGAGAGAGGGAGAGAGAGAGAGAGATGGAGAGAGAGAGTTAAGGTTCAGATTATGATAAGACACACTACAGGACAGCAACAAGGCAGCCAGAGCACGCACACACGCGCACACACACACACACACACACGCAGGCACACATACCCCACCACCACTCGTGTGATACTGCACACACACACACACACACACCCACCACCACTCATGTGATACTGCACACACACACACTCACACACACTCACACACAAACTCACACTCACACACCACCAGTCATGTGATACTGCACTCACACACTCACACACCTGAGGAAAAGAGCACAGGTGGTCCTTCCCAGGACATAATCGGGGACTACGTCTCCAAACTCCCACGGCACGCTCCTCACAAACTTCAAAATAGGGTTTCCTCTCTGTAGACACACACACACACACACACACACACACACACACACACACACACACACACACAGTCTATTAAGTGGGTATAGAGTTGAGGATAATTGAAAATGTTACAATTAAAACAGCATAATAGTGAACGAAGGGCAGGTACGTGTTTGAGTTTGTAGTAGCCCTGTGTCCGTGCGTGTGTGCGTGTGTGTGTGTGTGTACATGCCTGCGTGTGTGTGTGTGTGTGTGTGTGTGTGTGTGTGTGTGTGTGTGTGTATGTGTATGTGTAAGTACATGCGTTTTGAATTGTTTGATGTGTGTGTGTGTGTGTGTGTGTGTACCTGTCTGGGACTGACGATGATGCTGTTTCCTGAGCCCAGCAGGTAGGGTGCTACACTTGGAGCCCCCCCTGAACTCTGACCTCCCTCTGAACCCTGACCTCCCTCCTCCTTCTGCCCCCCCTCTTCCTTCTGTCCCTCCTCCTTCTTCTGCACGTCCTCTTCGCCCGTTACCATGGCAGCCATACTCCCAACCCCCCCACTCCCCTCCGCAACCCCCCCACTCCCCTCCGCAGGCCCCTGGCTCCTCTGCAGCACCCCTGTCCGTGTGGGGGCGGGTCGGGCTGATACCCCACTCTGGACCTGTGGACCCCCCTGATCAGAGTCTTTAGCCCCCACGGAGCTCGCCCCTCCCTGCCCTGACGCCGGGCCACCTGGGAGGGATGGATGGATGGATGGATGGATGGATGGATGGATGGATGGATGGATGGATAGACAGACAGACAGGCAGACACAAAGAAAAACAGGCTACTTTATTGATCCCATATTAAATGAAGGTCTCCAGTAGCAAATGGCACACACAATTTTAGTGATAAATAATATGAAATACTGAATTCAAGAACACACTACACGAAGACTCATCGCTATCGGCCACTCGGTGTAATGCACTGAATGTAGCAGCCAAAGTGGTGTGGTCCATGAGTGCATGTGTGTGAGTGTGTGTAGCGTGTGTGAAGTGTGTGTGTGTGTGTGTGTGTGTGTGTGTGTGTGTGTGTGTGAGTGAGTGAGTGTGAGTGTGTGTAGCATGTGTGAAGTGTGTGTGTAGCTTGTGTGTAGCGTGTGTGAAGTGTGTGTGTAGCATGTGTGAAGTGTGTGTGTAGTGTGTGTGTAGTGTGTGTGTAGTGTGTGTAGTGTGTGTAGCGTGTGTGAAGTGTGTGTGAAGTGTGTGTGAAGTGTGTGTGAAGTGTGTGTGTGTGTGTCCACCTTTGCTCTGCATGACAAACTGTGCGTAGGAGAGCTCCTGGCCTGCTGTCCTGGGCGCTGGGGTCTCCTCCGCACCTTTGGGGGGGCCATCACCTGACGCTTTGAACAGCGAGGGCACCTGCACAAGTACGCAGACACACAACCACATGCAGCTGAGCCCCAGCTAATAAATCAGAATGATCACATTACATTACACTCAGCAGATGCTTTTATCCACAGCCACTCGCAAAAAAGGACACAAGCAAGTTACAGAGTATATGCAGAGAGTAAGCAAAGGCAAAATACAAAGTTAGTGCAGCCATGGTACAGGACAGAGTTGGTGAGTGGAGGTTAGTTTAGTTAGGAAGAGAAGTATCCTACTCTCGGAAAAGAAGAGTCTTTACGCGCTTCTGATTCAAATAAAGATTATGGCACTTAAGGTGCCTTATTGCGTTATGACAGGGGCATATACAGTTTTGTCATGTATTAAGACAGCTTTAAAAGCCCAGCTACACAATACAATCGATAGTGGCATGTGGATGTCACACAATGGCGAGTGTGTGTGTGAGGGAGGTCTATCTGCACCGATTCGTGTGTCTCGCTGTGTGATCATGTACCTGTACACATGCAACCAGAGAAGTTTTGAGAAAAGAATCTGACGCACACCGAATGCATGTGAGCCACGCTTATTTATCCGTCCGCGTCAGAAGCTGTCAAACCATCCTGAACATTGCATATTAGGTTTGTGGAGACTGATTGTATCCCTGCTAAAGTTATGAGGCGCGGTAACGTCAGCATAAAGAAACCTACAGATAAAGTTAAGACATTCATGTACCTGCTTAGTCAAAACTGTAGAATTCATAGTAAGCATAAAGCCATGCTGTCAAGACTTAGGGGGAAAAAACTGAACACTTCACGAAAGGGGTTGCAGATTCTCGTAGTCAACTTACCGGCGACCTTTCTTTAGTGAACGTTGAGTCATCTAAGTTGATAACAAACTTCCGTTTCTCCATACTGAAGTGACTCCTCTACACAAAACACCTCAAACAGCGAGGAATGGAGTTAAGTTTATGGAGGAATATCGTTCCCCATCACCGATTTACCAGTGTTTTGTTTTTCTTATTCTTCGCTTCACAGGAAACAGTTGGTTGGCATTAATACTGCAATATCGCCCTCTGTCGTAGTGGATGGAACAAGCCATAAACGGTTTGCCATTAACAGAACGATTTCATCGAAATTAAAGTTATGCTACCATTACAATCTTTAAACAATGCAACCATGGAAGATACGAAAGCATGCCCCCCATGTTGTTACAGTGTCCATGGAGTGAGTAGGCTAGGTGTGTAATACGAGGTCATTTTGTGGTGGGGGAATTATTGGATAGAGTGTATTCGTCTATCCAGAATTACTTTTGCTGTTGTTATTATACAGTAGAGTCTGTTCAAGCCAAATATAGTGATTATGACCTATGTATTTAAATGTTATTATAACAAATGTATACGTAATATAATAACAATAGGCCTACTGTAACATATGTATGAATAATAATAATGATAATAATGATGATGATGATGATAATAATAATAGTAATAACAATAAAGAAGATGAAATAATTCTTGCCCAAATGCTTAGTCATATTCTTCAAAAGTTTTATTAAAATTGTAGCAACATTACAGATGATAAGAAATACATGTCACAGGACCCTGATATCCAGTGTGACTAGATCGTGGGACGAACGCACACAAACAGCCTTTTATGAGCCAGGCCGAGAAGATGGACTCCATGAGCAGCTTTCATTGCTAATCTAGTGACCCCTACAGAGCACAGCAGAAATATGCAGTAATAGTTATAGTTACTTGAGGCTTTTTTTTGTTTTTGTTTGTTTGTTTGTTTGTTTTAACGAGAACAGCATGACCCTGACCCTGTAACCTGGAGGGAATGTGTGGAAGCACGCAGGCTAACATCCAGAGGATTGCCATGGTAACCATCCCATAATGCCACTTCCAGAGCCTCTGTACAGCATCACTTGTGCTTTTGTTTGGAGTTATCTCCAGCTGTGACGGTGCTGTTAAAAACGAGCAGGTTATTGAGAACCAGAGGTGATGTTTGGTAAAGGCACATTTTTTCTAAACATTTGACATATTCCACATTTTGTCTAACTGTGATGCAATAACGTTTGACATAACCCACATTCCTTCACTACTGTGATACAATAACATTTGGCATAACAAACATTCCTTTACATACTGTGATTCAGTAGCATTTTGCATAACTCACATTCCGTCACTAACTCTGATACAATAATGTCTTTATGCCCCATGACCTACAGCAGGCTTCTGTGCTACAGTCAGTCATCCTCACCATTCCTCACACACACACACACACACACACACACACACACACACACACACACACACACACGCACACACACACACACACACATGTCCTTTATTTTCACTACAACACACTCATGCTTTCCATCCCAGAAGTGTAAAACACAATGGCTTATATATCCTTTACTTACACACATGCACAGAAACACACACACACGCATACACGCACACACACATATACATAGACAGACACACACACACACACACACACTGACACACCAAGGCTCACCAGTCCTCTAGCCACATTCTCATCCCAGACCCCCACCACCCCCAAACACACACAGACACACACACCTCCCCTTAAGCCACTGTTTTGTCCCTCTTCTCTTCCCATAGCAGGTCAGCGAGCAGGGCCAGGGTGACAGTGCCAGCGGTATGTCCACACACATGCAGGTCCCCAAGCAGGGTGACAGTGCCATGCCAGAGAGCCCACAGGGTCACACATGCTGTCCCTCTGCTGTGCTCATCCACCAGCAGGACTACAGCTCCCATAATGCACCTGGGTCTCATGCCACATCAGATGGCATCACCGGCTGTGGGTAGCAGCTGGGCTGGATTGTCTGGGAATTCCAAATGTGTTATTTCTGTTTTGGCATGCGATGTAACCTTGTTTGTGTCTATGTGTGTGTGAGGGAGAGTGTGTGTGTGTGTGTGAGTCTCTTTGAGTGTGTGGGTGTGTGTATGCGAGTGTGTGTGCATAGGATTATGTGTGTGTGTGCAAGTGTGAGTGTGTGGGGTGTGTGTGTGCGAGTGTGTGTGCGTAGGGTTATGTGTGATGGTAAGTATGTGAACTTGAACCTCTTGACAGGAAACCTTGGCTATTCACAGTTCAACCACAGATCCAGGCATTCTGCACACACACACTCACAGAAACACACACACACACTCACAGAAACACACACACACACTCACACACACGCACCCTCACTGACAGGGTCAGATCTGCAGATGGCTGGCTTTAAAGTGTCTCCCCCAGTAACATTAGTTATAAATACTCCAGTTGCTGGCCTAAACATGTGTGTGTGTGTGTGTGTGTGTGTGTGTGTGTGTGTGTGTGTGTGTGTGTGTGTGTGTGTGTGCGCATGTGTGTGTGTGTGTGTGCACGTGTGTGTGTGCGTGTGTGTGTGTGCGTGTGT
The DNA here is from genome assembly GCA_030347295.1 of Setipinna tenuifilis. NCBI lineage: Eukaryota > Metazoa > Chordata > Actinopteri > Clupeiformes > Engraulidae > Setipinna > Setipinna tenuifilis. The sequence goes on from CM059269.1 coordinate 638,797, forward strand.
GTGTGTGTGTGTGTCTTGTCCAGGCCTAGAGGAGGCTAATGCAGTCTCGTGTGTGGGCTTCGGTCCTGACCACTCCTCCTTCTAGGGGCTCAAACACACATCTTTGTTTCTGATATATTTCTCTGTATATTATTTTTATATATTTGTATGTATATATATATATATATATATATATATATTTAATGCTAAGTGACCACTGGAATGAAGGAATCTTAATCATGGTTACTATGGTTACCCTACTGAAAACACTGACCATGGTTACTATGGTTACCCTACTGGACGTGATGGCTACGCTTGTAGTGCTGGAAGCTAAGTGCTCATTGGTTGAGTGGTGAAGTATGTCCCAATATGTATACCATAGTCTTCTGTGTGACTGGTGATGTATGTGCCAGTATGTATACTGTAGTCTTCTGTGTGAGTGGTAATGTATGTGCCAGTATGTATACTGTAGTCTTCTGTGTGAGTGGTAATGTATGTGCCAGTATGTATACTGTAGTCTTCTGTGTGAGTGCTCAGTGTTAATGTATGTCCCAATATGTATACCATAGTCTTCTGTGTGACTGGTGATGTATGTGCCAAAATGTATACCGTAGTCTTCTGTGTGAGTGCTTAGTGTTAATGTA
>CM059269.1:664419-669419 GCA_030347295.1 Setipinna tenuifilis
AGAGGAGTGGAGGAGGAGGAGAGAGGAGAGGAGAGGACGAGATGAGGAGAGGAGGAGAGGGTGAGGGTGAGAGGAGGGTGAGAGGGGGGAGATGGAGAGGAGAGGAGGAGGAGAGGAGGAGGAGGAGAGGGTGAGGGTGAGAGGAGGGTGAGAGGGGGGAGATGGAGAGGAGAGGAGGAGGAGAGGAGGAGGAGGAGAGGAGGAGGAGAGGAGGAGGAGAGGAGGAGGAGGAGAGGGTGAGGGTGAGAGGGGGGAGTTGAAGAGGTCTGTCTGTCTGTCTGTTCGTCCGTCTATCTATCTATCTATCTATCTATCTATCTATCTATCTATCTATCTATCTGTCTGTCTATCTATCTATCTATCTATCTATCTGTCTGTCTGTCTGTCTATCTATCTATCTATCTATCTATCTATCTATCTATCTATCCTGTCCTCTGCGTCCTCCCTCGATCTTCTCCAGAGGATCCATTCATGGGCGAATACAGTTTTTCTCAGTCGTTTTGGTGCTTTTCTCACAACACTATTTACATTTGCATAGCAGTTAGTGCATTTCTCAAAACAGTTAGTGCAAACTGCAAAACCTAGTGGATAACCTGCAAAAGCACGCCACTTGCTCAAAATGGATAGTCCATTCCTCAAAAGTAAGTATTCATGTCAATGAAACTGCCAGTGTCATCAAAATGAGAAGTCTTGACACCATTGTTTATGAACAAGATAGTGAAATGGTTTTGTCTTGTTTTCATAATGACAGTTACTTCTCTCAGTGTTTTCCAATGCAGAAAAAAAAGTTAGAACTGATAGACACTACCTGAAAACGCTCAAGACAGCACTATATATTACGTGTAAAGCCTACAGCACTATACATTACCTGTACAGCCACGTTAAAACTACAGCAAAGTTACACGTTGCTGTAGTTAGGGGAGTGAGTACAAGACACTGAATACGTACATTTCACATTTTTACTGTATATGCTCTCTGCAATTCTACAGCATTGTGCAAAAAAATACACTACAGTCACTTATTTAGAACAAACATAAGAAAAACCCTTTTGGTAGAACTGTGCACAAATGTGAACAACATAACAGTATGTATTGTAACTGAAAATAGGTAAATCATTATGGCATATCCAGACGCTCCTGTCTGTCTGGCCACATATTTTCATCTACATCACAACGTATATCATCCCTTGCAATGCAGCGAGAAAAGTATCTCCTGGAGTGGCGAATCCACCGTCTGCATGACTCTGCTGCAGCAGAGCAGACAGTTTACAGTGCTGAACATTAGAGTACACATAGAAGACATGTTTTACCTGTACATACTGGTGATGGATCTCCTTTAGTCTTTCACTGTTCCTTTCAAAGTGACACTTTGTACAATTGTTTCATGTGCATTTCATTTCTCTTGAGCACTCGATCAATTATTGCATTATTGACACAGAGAGTCAATATTGACAAATACATTGTTATCCTCTATGACAGAACTTTGATTTTGTTTTTTATTTGAATATGCCGGGGTTACTAGTCCTCCTTGGGCTAATATGCTGGTGTCATGTTTAACCCTTTGTGAGCTGCTCCTCTGCCTAGTTTTACAGTTTTTCTCAGTCGCTTTGGTGCTTTTCTCAGATCAGAAAGTAAATTCTCATAACTATTAGTTCAACCTCCACAACATTTAGTCATTTGTGCACCTCATAATAGCATTTTCTCCATCCTCTGAACAAATTGCCAATGCTTTGGACATGTGTCAGTTGCTTTTATACAATACAATGTTGTTTTTTAACATTATCATTTGCCTTTGTCATGTCAGTCAAAATGAACTATACTTATGGATGCTGAATAGTCATTCCCAATAAAACTAATAGTCTTAGTTTTATTGCTTGAGTCATTACATACAAAATTGTTGAACTAGTTATCAAATTCTGTCAAGCACATTTTATACCTTTCTTTATATTTTTTTTTGCTGGAAATGTCTCCTAAATTGACCAGTTGCTCTCAGGTGAACTTCAGCTTTCACTCACAATGAGGTGTGTGAAGTATTACAGTTTTTTCCAGTTGCTTTGATGCTTTTCTTACATCACTATTTACTTTTGCATAGCAGTTACTGCATTTCTCAAAACAGTTAGTGCAAACTGCAAAACCTCCTACTGGTCGGAGGGTGCTACCAAATGTTGGAAGAACCACTGTGAATTCAATCATTCAAAAAATTTGTAGGGATATAAGTTTGAAAAAAAAATCAAAGCGCTGTCATAGAGGATAACAATGTATTTGTCAATATTGAATCTCTGTCAATTGCAACAATTGACAGAGTGCTCAAGAGAAATGAAATGCGCATGAAACAATTGTGCAAAGTGCCATTTGAAAGGAACAGTGAAAGACTAAAGGAAATCCATCACCAGTATGTACAGGTAAAACATGTCTTCTATGTGTACTCTAATGTTCAGCACTGTAAACTGTCTGCTCTGCTGCAGCAGAGTCATGCAGAGGGTGGATTTGCCACTCCAGGAGATACTTTTCTTGCTGCATTGCAAGGGTTGATATACATTGTGATGTAGATGAAAATATGTGGCCAGACAGACAGGAACATCTGGATGTGCCAGAATGATTTACCTATTTTCAGTTACAATACATACTGTTATGTTGTTCACATTTGTGCACAGCTCTACCAAAAGGGTGTTTCTTATGTTTGTTCTAAATACAGTTTTTCTCAGTTGCTTTGGTGCTTTTTTCAGATCAGAAAGTAAATTCTCATAACTATTAGTTCAACCTCCACAACATTTAGTCATTTGTGCACCTCATAATAGCAATTTCTCCTTCCTCTGAACAAATTGCCAATGCTTTTGGACACGTGTCAGTTGCTTTTATACAATACAATGTTGTTTTTTAACATTTTCATTTGCTTATGTCATGTCAGTCAAAATGAACTATACTTGTGGATGCTGAATAGTCATTCCCAATAAAACTAATAGTCTTAGTTTTTTTGCTTGAGTCATTACATACAAAATTGTTGAACTAGTTATCAAATTCTGTCAAGCAAATTTTATACCTTTCTTTATTTATTTTTTTGCTGGAAATGTCTCCTAAATTGAACAGTTGCTCTCAGGTGAACTTAAGCTTTTACTCACAAGGAGGTGTGTGAAGTATTACAGTTTTTCTCAGTTGCGTTGGTGCTTTTCTCAGATCAGAATGTAAATTCTCATAACTATTAGTTCAGCCGTCACCAGTATGTACAGGTAAAACATGTCTTGTATGTATACTCTAATGTTCAGCACTGTAAATGGTCTGCTTTGCTGCAGCAGAGTCATGCAGACGGTGGATTTACCACTCCAGGAGACACTTTTCTCGCTGCATTGCAAGGGATGATATCCGTTGTGATGTAGATGAAAATATATGGCTAGACAGACAGGAACGTCTGCATGTGCCAGAATGATTGACCTATTTTCAGTTACAATATGTACTGTTACGTATGTTGTTCACATTTGTGCACAGCTCTACCAAAAGGGTGTTTCTTATGTTTGTTCTAAATAAGTGACTGTATTGTATTTTTCTTTTGCACAATGCTGTAGAATTGCAAAGAGCATATATAAAAAAATAGGAAATGTACGTATTCAGTGTCTTGTACTCACTCCCCTACTTACAGCAACGTGTACTGTTTACTGTAGTTTTACGTAAAATGGCTGTACAGGTAGTGTATAGTGCTGTCTTGAGCATTTTCAGGTAGTGTCAATGTTCTAACCTTTTTTTCCTGCATTGGAAAACACTAAGAGAAGTAATTGTCATAATGAAAACATGACAAAGCCATTTGACTATCTTGTTCATAAACATGATGTCAAGACTTCTCATTTTGATGACACTGGCAGTTTCATTGACATGAATACTTGCTTTTGAGGAATTGACTATCCATTTTGAGCAAGTGACTTGCTTTTGCAGGTTATCCACTAGGTTTTGCAGTTTGCACTAACTGTTTTGAGAAATGCACTAAATGCTGCGCAAATGTTAATAGTGTTGTGAGAAAAGTACCAAAGCGACTGAGAAAAACTGTAAGTGACTGTAGTGCATTTTGCTTTTGCACAATGCTGTAGAATTGCAAAGAGCATATACAGTAAAAATGTGAAATGTACGTATTCAGTGTCTTGTACTCACTCCCCTAACTATAGCAACATGTAACTTGCAACTAAAATGGCTGTACAGGTAGTGTATAGTGCTGTCTTGAGCATTTTCAGGTAGTGTCAATGAGTTCTAACTTTTTTTCTGCATTGGAAAACACTGAGAGAAGTTACTGTCACAATGAAAACATGACAAACCCATTTGACTATCTTGTTCATAAACAAGATAAAAAGACTTCTCATTTTGATGACACTGGCAGTTTCATTGACATGAATACTTGCTTTTGAGGAATGGACTATCCATTTTGAGCAAGTTACGTGCTTTTGCAGGTTATCCACTAGGTTTTGCAGTTTGCACTAACTGTTTTGAGAAATGCACTAACTGCTGCGCAAATGTTAATAGTGTTGTGAGAAAAGTACCAAAGCGACTGAGAAAAACTGTAATTTGTAATGCTGTAGGATTGGGCTGCAGGAATTTATTCAATCATTTCTTTGTGTGGTTTTATAATATAAATAATAAAATAAACTATTATTATTATTATTATTGTTGTTGTTATGCTTTGGTTCCCATAAGAGAGGTACACACTTCTCCAATCTTCCCATCACACTTCTCTCGCCTCTTTCTCTCTCTCTCTCTCTCTCTCCCTCTCTCCATATTTTTCTTTCTCTCTCTCTATCTCTCTCTCTATCTCTCTCTATCTCCCTCTCCCTCTCTCTATCTCTCTCTCTCTCTATCTCTCTCTCTCTCTGTTTACTGTGGGGTTGCAGTGAGACGCACACAGGAACTCAGACTTCCACTTCCTGTTACAGCTCATGGCAAACAATCCATCCACAAGTGTGTGTGTGTGTGGGTGCTTTTGTGTGTGTGTGTGTGTGTGTGTATGTGTGTGTGGGTTGGTGG
>CM059269.1:681919-684419 GCA_030347295.1 Setipinna tenuifilis
AAGGCCTGATTTATATTGAGATACGTAACCTAAACAATATTTTCATCACATACAGCCTGTCTTAACTAGGACCAGTGTCTTTAAATGGTATGTTACCAGTATTTCTAACATATTAAATGGCTAAATGTGTATGTAAAAGTTTGTTATTTATAAAGACCATGCATGTTAACTATGCAACCTCTGCCCTTTGAATATGTCAGTTTATTAGAGTCTTTTTGTATGTTCTGTCTAACATACAAGACGAATCCCTCTCTGTCTTACCTTATTATTAGGTGTAATACCTAGGGTGGCCATTTTGCAGTATGGCGCTAATTCATTAATTGGCCTCTCCTTTTTTGTTTATATCCGAACGTGAATGCTACATGCTAGTAACATGGCGGAGTCAAGTAGGCTATCCAGTTGAATGAATGTCTGGAGAGCTTTATCGTGCGCGTGTTGTTTTCTCTCTCCAGCTGACACTACCGTTGCCTTTTTGTGCTGAATGCATTATGTGCAATAGATCAACAAACTCATACGGATAATTCTGCTGTCTAATTTTTGAAACGGATTACGCTGGAGAAAGTTTGCTGCTCACTGCTTAAATCTCGGACTGGATTATGGATCTTGTAGGCTCCCTGACTGACGCTGACTGACACTGAATATTTTTTAATGACTATTAGCTCGTCTTTGAACCTTTGCCTGCTAGGGTGTTGGGTTTTGGTAGTGTATTGCAAGACTATTATGAACTGAAACGAACTTTTGGGATGTACAATATATTGCAAAACATGAAATTTGGTGGTAGCTGCGCGTTTTTTTTCTGTTTGAGAACTCTATCATGTGTTGCACTTAAAACTATTGAACTATTACTTTTGAAAAGGGTACATGTCATGAGTAAATTACCTGTCATTCCCTGAACTCAGTGTGCAGGTCTGGGTGGCTAAGTTGGAGCTGTTTCCACCTTTAGCCATGCATGTTTTAAAACACCGTTTATACAATGGTGCATCGATCAGCGTCAATTACCTCGTCTTGCTCATTTGTTTTTAAGCCGAAGTACTGCCATGTGGCACTTATCGCCCGTGGTTTGTCCACAAGTTGCAGCGTGGTGGCAGAAGCCCTGCTCCACTATCTATATAGTACCGTTTCAAATGCCTCCGTACCACGGTACAAAGTCAGTACCGGTATACCGTGCAACCCTAGCGGTGATTGAAGAAGGGTTTATATTTATTTATTTATTTTTGAGAGGTGAAACATTTTGAGAGTGAGAAATACCATGTGTGGCGTGTGAGCGTGTGAACTCGTTGAGATGCGTGTGTCACACTCTCAAAGAGTGAGACTTGAGAACACTGACTTAACTGTTGTGAGTGTCTATGGTATTATGGCTAATATAAGCGAGCTAGCTAGCAGCTAACAACAATAGATAAGCTTTTATAGACTTTGTCAAGAATTATTTTGATTATAAAACGTTTATTGTAAGAAATGTTGGTATTGTGATATCAGTGCTTTTCCTGTGTGAACTCTATTTTCCCTTTTAAATTGTTATCTCAGCTGTCTTGTTAGTTAGCATAGACTTGAATAGAGTGAATTTTGTTCAATTGTTAAGTCTTTGTCTATCTCCCTGCTTCATTCGTTCTTCCTTCTCCTCTCTCATCATTTTTCCTTTATCTCATTTTTCATCTTTCATCTTCTTTTCTCTTTCTCCATTCCACTTCTCCCCATGTTCCTCTCTGGGTTATTGTGCTTCTCTCTTCTCCTCTCCTCTTCTATCCTCCTGTGTCCTCTCCTCTTCTCCTCTCCTTTTTTCTCCTATCATGTCCTCTGCTCCTCTCCTCTCCTCTTCTCCTCTCCTCTCCTCTCCTCTCATGTTCTCTCATCTTCTCCTCCTCCTCCTCTTCTCTCCTCTCTTCTTCTCCAATCCACTCAATTTGTCTTTATCTCCTCTGTTTTCTTTTCTTCTCTCCTCTTCTCTAATTACCTCTCCTCTCCTCTCCTCTCCTCTCCTCTCCTCTCCTCTCCACTCCACTCCTCCTCCTCCTCTCCTCTCCTCTGCAGCTCTGAGATCACACCATGGGGGACTGGAGTTTCTTGGGGAACATCCTCGAGGAGGTGAACGAGCACTCGACGGTGATTGGCCGCGTGTGGCTGACGGTGCTGTTCATCTTCCGCATCCTGATTCTGGGCACGGCGGCCGAGTTCGTGTGGGGCGACGAGCAGTCCGACTATGTGTGCAACACGCAGCAGCCCGGCTGTGAGAACGTGTGCTACGATGAGGCCTTCCCCATCTCGCACATACGCCTGTGGGTGCTGCAGATCATCTTCGTGTCCACGCCCTCGCTGGTGTACGTGGGCCACGCCGTGCATCACGTGCACATGGAGGAGAAGCGCCGCGAGCGCGAGGAGACCGCCGAGCTCCTGGGACGCCCGCTGGAGGCCTCCGACCAGGCCGCCGGCAGCAGCAGCGTCGTCCGCGTCGCCAAGGACACCGTCGCCAAGGGCAGCAAGAAGTTCCGCCTGGAGGGGACGC
>CM059269.1:689419-701919 GCA_030347295.1 Setipinna tenuifilis
ACACACACACACACAGTGACAGCAAAGTAACAAATGTATCAAATAAAACAGTAACAAACATATCAGATCAGACATTAACAGGACACACATAAGCAATCATACATTAATGCATAATTAATGTTTGTTTAACATATTAAATCACACATTAAGGGGACACACACTAACAAATATATGAAATCACACATTAACACACACACACTAACAAACATATTAAATCACACATTAACACACACACTAACAAACATATGAAATCACACATTAACACACACACACTAACAAACATATTAAATCACACATTAACACACACACACACTAACAAACATATTAAATCACACATTAACACACACACACACACTAACAAACATATTAAATCACACATTAACACACACACTAACAAACATATTAAATCACACATTAACACACACACTAACAAACATATTAAATCACACATTAAGGGGACACACACTAACAAACATATCAGATCGTACATTGTGTATCTACCGTTCACTCTGTGAAACACATGCAAGAACCAATCTACTATTCACTCTGTGAAACACATGCAAGAACCAATCTACTATTCACTCTGTAAAACACATGCAAGAACCAATCTACTATTCACTCTGTGAAACACATGCAAGAACCAATCTACCATTTACTCTGTGAAACACATGCAAGAACCAATCTACCATTTACTCTGTGAAACACAAGAATGCAAGAATATATCTATTGCATTATCTAACCTTACACAACTAATGAGAAGTCATTCACACATTTGATTCACACACAGGAATAAATCCATTGCAATATCTAAACTTACTCAACTAATGAGTAGTCTTATACGTTATGAAGCACACACAGGAATAGCTGTATTGAAACGTGTGTCTTGTCTTTGACAACAGCTTGTGTCTAACCATTTATGCTGTAATATTAGGCCTTCATATGAACGTGAACGTAAGTGTCTATGTATGTACTACTTCGCAAAAACAATACACAAATTAATATAAAATCAATAAAGATACCCAGTAAAGGTCCTTTTTCCACTGTCTAACAGTGTACAGTTATAATTATAGTGTTTATGATTTATAATTATAGTATTTATGACCTTATAGTATTTTTAAATGACCTTTCATCTAGTCAGAGGTACAAATTGAGGCAAGCAGGACTCAGAGTCAATAGGCAGAAGGCAAGTCGGGTTTACCGGGGCAGACGGTCTCAGGCTGATCCAGGGTCAGAACACGAGTCAGGAGATCAGGCCGCAGGCAGGACTACTCAGGCAGAAAGCAGGTCACCGGGGCAGAGGAGAAAACAGTCTCAGGCTGATCCAGGGTCAGAACAAGAGCCAGAAATTATGAGCAGCAGACTGGCGAGCAGACAGAAGACTTTGTACTTCACAGGAATGCAGATGATCTGACAGAGACGAGCTGAAAGACAGGGTTATAAATATACAGAAACACAGTAAACACCGTTAATGCAGAGCAGCAGGCAGTCAATGCAGAGCAGAGTGGAGGAGCTGGGGCTAATTGGAGGGGGGGCAGGGGAGGCAGGTAATTGGTAATTGAAGGGAACAGGTAGCTTGTTAATGAGTTGAGAGAGTGAACTCGTTAACGAGCAGAGCGGGCACCCTCAGTCTCGGAAAGTCTCAAATATTCTGTTAAATCCTGAATAAATTCTGGGTTTACTTACCTGTGTGGACACGACTACATGCCTACGCCAGGTAAGTCTGATCAGTTGAGCTGAAAACACACTCATGTTGAGGGGAAGGAAAAACAACCTTTTGGGGGAGCTCTGTTGAAAAAAACACTCACAAGTTCACAAGGTCACAAGTTCAGTTTCCCACACCAGTGGATAACCAGCACTCTCCTCCATCCTCCCCTGTGAGGTACACTGAGCATGGTGCCCCCCCCCCCGCCACACACACACACACACGCATGGCCACTCCTCCCATCGTACCGCCACCCCCCGCCACACACACACACGCACACGCACACACACACACGCACGCATGCCCACTCCTCCATCCTCCCATGGTACCCCCCCACGCACACTCCTCCATCTTCCCCTGCGACTGAGGTACCCTGAGCATGGTGCCGTCCTCACACACATTGAGGCACCCTGAGAATGACACCGGCCTCACACACACATATACACACATACACATGCTGTCCTCCATCCTCCCCTGTGACTGAGGTACCCTGAGCGTGGCACCGTCCCCACACACACTGAGGCACCCTGAGCATGGGCTGTGTTTACAATAACAAAGCACTTTCACTTTCACTTTTTCACTTTCACAGTGATGTGCTGCCCCCTACTGGTTGGCACACAGACACACACACACACACACACACAAACACACACACACACACACACACACACACACACTGCACACACACACACACACACACACACACACACACACACACACACTCATGCTGAGCCACACAGATTGGAGAGACGTCTTGTGTTGGACGGTAAGCTGAAATGGAACTCCTGCACTTATCTTTTGCACACAAACACAAAGCAACATACGTATTTCTTAAAAAACAAACAAACAAAAAAAAAAAAAAAAATAAATGTTTTTAATGTCAATAACCAAATGTTCCACCTGTTTTAATCCTCCTTCTAGAAAGTGAAAAGGGAAAGTGATCCTCATTTGTTTTTACTAAAATTGTTTGAACTGAAGTTATGTACTGGTTTGGTAGTGCCGCTGAGGCAGAAAAAAGGAGAGTCAGGAATACAGTCACAACTGCAAACTGCTGATAAAGGCCAACGACTTCACTCAAAGGACCATCTGGGCAAATAAGGACCATGAAGGCAATGAAATTCCGTTAATCAGAAAACCAATCAATAGCCGTGGTGGGTGGGATATGTGCCAAAAGGGGCGCAAAAAACTGAACAGTAGGCAGGGATAAGTTTTCCGTTATTTCTGCGGTGCGAATAAGTCCCATTTGTAATTTGTAATTGTTTGTTAAATTGTTGGCTGAAGTATCTTTTTGGAGTTACACCCCGTCCCAAGGCGCTACCCTCGGTAGGCCTACTGTAAGTATCTACTGAACTGTCGGCCACACTTCATTTGAGAGGAAATGCGTTTCGGATACATGTTCAGCATTAGCCTAGGGTGTCACGGTATGTGAGTAGTTGTTTTGTTCAACATCTACCGTTTCCCATGATACGACGCGGCAGCAACAGGCTGATGAAGGGCTTGAAAAGAACAAATACGAGCAGACTTTAGATAACGGCAAAGAGAAAGTCTGTTTTCTCATTACAGACCGTACTCATCTGTAACCAAGACAGAGAGCGGTATCTCTCTCTCCCCCCCTGTCTCTAGAACCATCTCTAGGGGGTTTTATACAGCTGGCAGGAGTTTTGTCGTTTAAAGCAATGACGACGGCCATAACGCACTCTATAAGACTAGCGCACCAACATCGGACATTGTAACGGAATAGGCTACGGAGGGGGAGTTTTCACATCTGTGTAGGTCTTTGCATGCGAAGCAAAGCAGACAACATTTATTCTGTTTTGAATTATCCATGATATGAGATGAGCCAGCGTATGCTGACACTGAATAAGTCATTTGGTTTCTCTCGCGTTAAATAGATTAATAGTGAGGTGGGTTTCCTTCCTTTTTCAGCTGCCCGTATCCGGGAGGGACAGTCCGAAAGCAAACCTTTCTTAATAGAAAAATAAAGTGTAATCGATACAGAAATCGTGCCAACCAGGGTGTAGTGTAGGATAATTACTCAACTGTCCTAAGTTCCTTTGCCAAACTGTTAAAGCACTTTGAGCTACATCCTTTTTAGGAAATGTGCCATACAAAAGTGTTATTGCAGTTCATAAAAAAAGCACTGTACTGGTTTTCAGTCTTTCTTTCTTTCTTTCTTTCTTTCTTTCTTTCTTTCTTTCTTTCTTTCTCCTCCTCTTGCTTTCTAACATCCTGTATTTGGTTTCTATTTGACACCAGTGATGAGCATATCTCTGCTACCATTTCTTTCTTATTTTCTTTTCTTCTTGTTTAGATATTTTAGGTAAAACACACACACACACGCAGACACACACACACACACACCGATACAAATACACACATTTTTAGTTTCATATTTTACAGTTGGCGGAGTGTTAAGTGTATGTGTTTTGTGATTGGGCCCGTGTTTGTTGTAGGTGTTGTGTGAACAAAAATAAGAAGAGACATGACGGAGTGGAATGAACAGCTGATGAAGAGAGAAAAACAAGTGGAGGAGAGAGAGAGAGACTGCTCAAGAAGAGAGAAACAGGTGGAGGAGAGAGAGGAGAACTGCACAAGAAGAGAGAAACAAGTGGATCAGAGAGAGAGAAACTGCTCAATAAGAGAGGCGCAAGTTGAAGAGAGAGAGAAGAACTGCTTAAAAGGAGAAAACCTGCAGGAAGGAGAGAAACAACTTGAGAAAAAGGACGGATTTGACAAGAGTGAGTATGACATGTTATATTTTTGGTGGATTTTGACTACACCCGAAGTCCCTAATCACCTTTAGGTTGCGTTGTGTTTTTCGTTGGTCAAGATAGGAGTCTGGACTCGTTGTTGCTTTTGATCAGGATCGATAATTTATTACAAATAGATGGAATATAGAGAAATATAGATAAATAAACTGATTGTAACAAAACAAAGTTTAGAAGACTAAGAGTCTATCTATCCTCTGGTTCTTACAACACTCGTCCACCTTCACCGCAAAGTTCAGGCAGGCTAAGCTTTCTGTAAGATGTTGTCTCTATGCTGGTTCGATCCGTCTTCTCCTCGGGACAAGACAACGTGAGGTAGATATACTCAGAACACCACTTGTCTAAAACAGTGGAAAATAACTAGAACAGTTTCTATGTCTAGAAGGGCATACTTTGTATGAGCATAGTTCACGGACACTCGTAGTGCTCAGTTTAGGATAGAATCAACATTCTAATAACCCAAATACGTGCATCTACTAGGCCCTGCACCTGCACTCGTTCATGATATCAGTTACTGGCCTGGCGCCAGCTCAGTTTAGTCTAGCAGTCTAACACAGACCCTTACTGCACAGAGAGGAAATCAGAGTACAGTTTAAAGCTATTCATTTGACAGAATACAGAAAATCATGTAAAATTCTACAGACATCTACCACATGCAGAGATGGTCACATGAATGCATGTGTTGTAAATACAGACAGTAATAACAGTAATAATAATTATAGTTACATGAGTTGATAAGCTATTGGCACTCATTTTAACATTGCGTTATGTTGCTTACACAGTTACCTAACCAGATTAAACGTCCAAATCCACATCAAAGTGCAGATGTATAAAGGTCCCTAGTGGCCATACTGACAAACTGCAGGCCAGGTCCCTGGTGGGCGTGCGCACCCTAGTGGCCATACTGATGAACTGCAGGAATTCAGGGCTTTCATAGTGTCAACATATGTTGTCACGTTGTCACACCACAAACATCAGCATCAATAGGCCCAGTGGTGAAAGTGGTGGTGATGATTTTGTTTATCAATTGAAGAATTAAAACTATTAAAACTGGACAGGCCTTCGCATGACTGACTCTAGAAAGCAGCGCTTCTCCATCACACTGTGCTGTATTGGTTGTCTGTGTGTGTGTGTGTGTGTGTGTGTGTGTGGTTGTCTGTGTGTGTGTGTGTGTGTGTGTGTGTGTATGTGTGTGGTTGTGTGTGTGTGTTATTTGTAGATGTCATTAATATACTTTGCCGCAGAGTGGCACTGTTTGTTAATGACTTAAAACTGTTAAAACTGAAGGCAAAAGTTATTCTTATTTTACTGTCTATATTGTGACACTTAGATCTCATTTCATGCAGTTATCTGTTACAGTAATGTGAGTTCACTCGTGTGTATGTGCAGAGCACATGCATATTTTGCTGTGTGTGTGTGCGTGTGTGTGTGTGTGTGTGTGTGTGTGTAGGGCTGGGCGATATAGCAAAAAATGTGATCACAATACAGTATATATTTCCATATAACAGTAATAATAAACAACAATTAGTAGTCGTGTGCTTGATAACTGTCAATTAACGGTTTAATTAATTGCCCAGCTCTATGTGCGTGTGTGTGTGTGCGTGTGCGTGTGCGTGTGCGTGTGTGTGTGTGAGCATACATGTGCCTGTGTGCAGGTTTGTCATGTGTCTTGTGTGTTTTGGTGCTGCAGGTGCCCCCCTACATAACAGCAGGGCCCCAAGATACATGATTGGAGGTGAGGTAACTCCTACGCATCGCACACCCACCTGAACTCCACCTGTACACCACATTCCAACTAACCTCCATCCCCAGCTAAACTCCACCCACACACCACATTCCAACTGACCTCCACCCCCACCTGAACTCCACCTACACCAGATTTAACTAACCTCCACTCTAGCTAAACTCCACCAAAACAGTAGATTCAATTAACTCTTACCCCCAGCTAAACTCCACCTACACATGACATTCCAACTAACCTCCACCCCCACCTGAACTCCACCTACACACCAGCGTCAAGTACCCTCCACCCCCAGATAAACTCCACCACTACAGTACATTCACCTAACTTCTACCCCCAGTAAAACCCAACACTACAGCAGATTCAACTAACCTCTACCCCCAGCTAAACTCCACCCACACATCACATTCTAACTAACTTCCACTCTAGGTAAACACCTGAACTCCACCTACACACCAGCTTCAACAAACCTCCACCCCCCACCTGAACTCCACCCACACACCACATTCCAACTAACCTCCACCCCCAGCTAAACTCCACCACTACAGTAGATTCAATTAACTTCTACCCCAGCTAAACTCCACCCACACATGACATTCCAACTAACCTCCACCCCCACCTGAACTCCACCTACACACCAGCGTCAACTACCCTCCACCCCCAGCTAAACTCCACCACTACAGTACATTCACCTAACTTCTATCCCCAGCTAAACTCCACCCACACACCACATTCCAACTACCCTCCACTCTAGCTAAACTCCACCTCTACAATAGCTTCAACTAACCTCGACCTCCAGCCAAACTCTAGCTGTCAGTTGAAGTTCATACACACTGACTGACATTGCCTGGACCTTTACACTTGCCCCCTTTGTTTGTAGGTGAGCATTTTGTAGACAAACACCGCACAGATCTGATTAACCGTGTGAGTGATGTGGACAGTGTGCTGGACCATCTGCTGAAACACAAGGTGATCAACACTGACGAATACAAAAAAATTCAGTTGGAAAAGACAACAGAGGATCAGATGAGAAGCCTGTTGTACCATGGCAACCTAAGGCACAGCAGGAAAGCCAAAGACCTGTTGTATGACATCCTGGTGGAGAAACAATCCTTCATGATGGAGGAACTGAGGGAGGAGGACGGATCTGTGTGAGGGTGAGAACGTGGGTGGGGGAGTGAATGACCAGCACTCTCACACATCCTTATGCATAGCTGGGCTGCCCTTGAACAGGGCATCTAACCCCACAGGCAAGCATAACATATAATATAATAACAATAACTATACATTAATCATGCTCAAATAATTATGATGCACATTGATTCCTACCTACGCAACACCACTGCCAATACATGTATTGTAGCCATCAGAGAAAATGAGAATAAATGTGTTTATTGCACACTGCATGTGTGTCAGTCTCAGCTCATAGACTAGTGCTCATGCCCACCTTCATCCCACACAGAGGAAGAGCTGGGAACCATTTTAACAGAGATTTATGTGTCACACACTTACACATGCAGAGTAACACATGCAGTCACATTATGAACTACATCATGTATTGGCTGTGGTACAAGAAGAAGAAGAAGAAGAAGAAGAAGAAGAAGAAGATTGTAAATTGTATGTAGATTATGTTTTGTGCAATGATTTTATTGATCTTTAAAGTATGATTTGTATGTACAGTATGTCACAGAAGTGAGTACACCCCTGACATTTTTTTCCCTTTTTTTTTCTTTATATCTTTCCATGGGAGAAGTCTAAAGATATAATATTTTTCTACAATGTAAAGTAGGCAGTGTACAGCTTATATAACAGTGCAAATTTGCTGTTCCCTCAAAATAACTCAACACACAACCATTAATGTCTAAACCACTGGCAACAAAAGTGAGTACACCCCTAAGTGAAAATGTCCAAATTGTGCCCAAAGTGTCAATATTTTGTGTGGCCACCATTATTTTCCAGCACTGCCTTAACTCTCTTGGGCATGGAGTTCACTAGACCGTCACAAGTTGTCACTGGAATCCTCTTCCACTCCTACATGGCGACATCACAGAGCTGACCTTGAGCTTGAGACCTTGAGCTCCTCCACCTTCCATTTGAGGATGCCCCACAGATGCTGAATTGGGTTTAGGTCTGGGGACATGCTAGGCCAGTCCATCACCTTCATCCTCACCCAAGGCGTGGTCATCTTGGAGGTGTGCTTGGGGTCGTTACCATGTTGAAATACCGCCCTGCGGCCCAGTTTGAAAGGGGGGGCATCATGCTCTGCTTCAGTATGTGACAGTACATATTGGCATTCATGGTTCCCTTAATGAAGTGTAGGTAGCACTCATACAGCAGCACTCATACAGACCTAAACCATGACACTTCCTTTTTACTGTGTATACCACACACACACACACACACACACACACACACAAACTATGGTGCAATGCATCTTTCACACACGGTTTATGTCCTATTGTACAATGGCTCCCTTAATGAAGTGTAGGTAGCACTCATACAGCAGCACTCATACAGCCCCAAACCATGACACCTCCTCCACCATGTTTGACTGTTAGCAAGGCACACACACACACAGTATTAGTAATTAACCATATTACAATTGCAGCACTAATTAAGCCATTTACTTACATGCTGTACCTGGGAGGTGGGCTATTAAGATTATTTTTCATTATTATTTTAAGGGCAGGAATCAGAGTCAGCAGGCAGGTCAGGTTTACCAGTGCAGAGGCGTAGACGGTCTCAGACAGATTCAAGGTCAGAAGTTTTGGCCAGCAAGCAGGAGAGCAGAATGTAGACTTCGTACTTACATACAGGATTGCAGACGATTTGACAAAGACCATCTGAAAGACAGGGCTATGTATACACAGAGAAATTAACACAGGTAATGCAGAGCAGCTAGTAGCCGTTGCGGGAGCAGAGTGGGTGCATCTGGGGCTAATCAGTGGAGCGGGGAAGAGAGACAGGTGATTGGAATGAACAGACAGCTCGTCAATGAGCAGAGTGAGAGAGCCTGTTATATATCCTATATTTCATGGACGATAATGTAAAATGTCTATATGATTTAGAGCATTGTCAACTCTGTTAAATCTAGTAAATGGTCAGCTAATTATTATCATTACAATGTTAGCATTAAATCTTCTTAGTTAATGAGACATAATTGGATATAGTATACTTTGTAGTATGTCTTAGTCAAAGTTTGGGGGGATTCATTAGAAATAATGCATTGCTACCCTAATTTAATTACTTTTCTTGGGTACTGGTTTACTGGTTTAGCTTACAACACTCAATATCAACACTTAGGCTACCAATAGACATTTGAAGAAGTAATGGACATTTTTGTTTTGTCTTTTTACTTTTTTTATGCTGCTTTTTCAGTGAATAGGTGGAAGTTTATTGAGTCATTTGCCTTCTGATGTTCAGTAGAGTATTGGGACTACTGGAACTGTTCTTTGTTTTACAGCTCAGAATTTTGTAAGATTTCATTTTAAAACATTTTGGAAAAAAAGTGTGTAGTTCAATTAAAGGATTGAATTAAAAGGGATGACTGTTTTTATTCCGTAGATTTCATTGTACTCTTTCATTGTACTCTTTACATGTGGGTAATGGTCTGAATATACAAACACATACATGTATGTCAGCACCTGAATGGCTAGGAGCTGATAGAAATAATTGTAACCATCAAAGTTCAATAAACAAACAAACAATTTCTAAGGAGCAAGCTATATATTAAAACACCTAATAATTCTAATTGTTCCATGCACAGGGAAAAATAGAAATATATTGAGTGTGTAAGTTTATTGTGTAAGTGATCAGGTATTTTAGCAGCTATTTGAAAGAAACAAAAAAAACCAATATGTCTAAAAGTGTGACACTTCAATCCAATTAATAAAAACAGCATGTGCGTTTGTGGCCAAAACTGGTACTGTAGTCAGGTTCAAAATACTGCAGAGGATAGCATCCTCTCCCCCAGACGAGGTTGCCAGCTAGGTTGCCAAAATCAGATAGGTAGAGGGTGGTGCAACAGGCAAAATCACATAATATACACTTAATATGCACATAACGACACCATTAACATAAGTTGAGGGCTGCAACTTATATGGGAATGGGAATATTCAGGCTGGAAAACTGTTGTCAGTGATAAAACTAACCCTGTTAAATCACATGATTCCTTAATGGGTCTGATGATATGTCAGGGCCATTTCATGATTAATTTACGTTTATTTCTTACATACTGTTCCTTTAAATTATATTTAGAAATTATTACACTATTGGCAGCAGTTTTTAAACCAGCCAATAATGTAATAACTAACCAATAAGGTAATAACGTATTAGGTTATTAGTAATGGGTTATTACATTACTGGTTGAGATATTTTCTTAGATTATTGACAAGTTGTTATGTTGGTTTTATTACATAAAATATATTATGTTATAGGCAGTTATTACATTATTGGCCATTATTACATTATTGGCAGCTACAAGCCATAACATGGCATCTCATATTTTGTTTAAATGTGCTATAAAACAAAGACTCATCTTGACTTGAAGTGTCAGGGCACCCTACTACCACTCCCCGCCCCCCCCCTTATCCCCCACACACAACACATGACCTCTCTGTCATCCACCACGATTATCGGGAAGGTACGAGCTCAGTCACTTTGAAGATTTGTGTTTGACTTTACTGCCGCATTTTAATGCCCAGGTCTCAAGTAGTTCTCCTTGACGTGTGTAGACAGACGCAGACAGACGGGTTTGTAATTCGAACGAGGCTCATTTCTAACCATCATGCCCCATTTTCATCCCATAATGCATCACTGACTGCAGACGGCTGCAGACGTTTTTATGAAGTCGAATGAGCCTAGTGATATTTGCAGTGCGACTACTTAATCCACCAACATGCCATTCACACTTTAAATACCTACTACTTACACCACTAACACGCCAAAAAACAAACAAAACAAAACAAAAAACACTTTTTGGTCACAACTATGTAATAAAATTTTGGATATAAGGCATTTGTGTTATTTATAATATTCATTTATAAAAGATTTAAAAAAAAAAAAAAAAAAGAAGAAGAAGAAAAATATCGCGATAACACCCTTCCCGCTTGGACTCTGCTCCGCAAATGTCAGGGTGGGGTTGTTATGCTTGTGCCCAAGCACGGGAAGATTCGAAGTCCTCGGTCTGGGCGGGGACACCAGGGCCTGGAAAGTAAGCGTCTGACATCGTCGCTGGGTAAGTTTGT
Organism: Setipinna tenuifilis; assembly: GCA_030347295.1. Taxonomy (NCBI): domain Eukaryota; kingdom Metazoa; phylum Chordata; class Actinopteri; order Clupeiformes; family Engraulidae; genus Setipinna; species Setipinna tenuifilis. The sequence continues at coordinate 700,877 of CM059269.1, forward strand.
CCTCCAAAGACTGGTACACTGAAACACATCAAACTGACGCTGCAAACTTTTTGTAGTCCAAGCAACATGTAGACACCATAAGTCTGTCTCGCTTGCTGACGAATATTAACGAACTCCTTAATCGATTTCCTGAAGCATGAATATTAATATACTGTCGAACAGTAATCTAGTATGTTGTCTACAAACATCACTAGTTTAACGACAGAGTTCAGAACTTTGTTTCTCATGCACATGCATGCATGTGTCCTCTCGTGTCGTGCTGTGAAAGTGAAAGTAAAACTTTAGTACGTTATGTACGTTATTTTATAACTAGGTATACCTGCATTTGTTCCACAAAAACATAAATAAAAGCGAACCGACTCTAGCAGTCTAGGGGAGGTTTCCACATCCCCATATTAACAGGTTTTTAGAAAAGCCAACATCCAACGACAACTTGACACGTGGCCGGTGTAGGCTACAATTGCTTGAGCATGAGTACACGGCTGGCATTATTTACCTTTCCAAACCACGGATGAAATGAAATCTCTGTCGGATGAAATCTCTGTCTCCCGCAGCTCCTTTGGGTCTGTCTCTGCGCGCCAAACCGACAGGACCGGGGCTAGTAGGGCACTGGCTGACACCGCCGTTTAATTGATTCGAGACTTTCAAAGACACTCGTTTAATTTGGGATGTATATCACCGATTCTTTTTAAACAACTTGTGACGTCTACATAATCATCCAGGGTATATATTACAAGACAGTAATTATTTAAAAATCATACTATGAGCGGATTTAATGCATTTTTGTGAATTCAACACTCATTGAACTTGTGATGTATATCACAGATTATTTTAAAACAACTTGTGACACCGAACAACTTGCCTTTATAATTGTCCAGGGTATATATGACATATTCTACTCAACAGCATAATTTGTTTAATCATTTTACTTGTATTAACTTTGTAACTTAATTAAACTATATACAGTACATAACATGATTTTACAAAATCAATTATTGTCAATAAATCATACATAACATTGCACATAGTTACTTAACATAAAA
>CM059269.1:706919-729419 GCA_030347295.1 Setipinna tenuifilis
TAGTGTCATTAGTGGTGAATTTGCTGAATTTTTGTGCATAAGGAACTGTCCAGCTTTGAGAGTGTACAAAAGTTTAGTAGAAAGTCCACGCAAGTCTTAGACCATAACGCTCCTGGTGCAGATCTACGTTGTGTTTGTCCCTCTTGGCTGCCTGTAGTCTTTGGTCACCTGGTGAAGCTGTATGTTGCTGTGTTTGTCCCTCTTGTCTTTCTGTAGTCTTTGGTCACCTGGTGAACCTATACGTGGACACCATATCCAGTGGGGGCATCCCATGTCTGGAGAATGCGGTGGTTACCGTGGCGCAGATTGAGAACGAGGCTGCTTTGAAGGAGGGGCTGGCGGTGTACGAGGGCGGGATGTCGAAGCTGAAGAGTCGCCTCCCCGTGTTCCTGACGGACATCACCTCTGAACACCAGAGTCTCAACAGGCTTGCCATAGAAACCTTCATGAAGCGCAGCTTCAGAGACGATGATGGGATGTACATGCGCTCCCTGGAGGTACAATAGACAAAAGACACGACATCATGAGTTCTAGAACTACATGTCACAAGGCATTCTATCTTAGATGTCTAGATTAGACGTCATGAGTTCTCCAACATAGGTCTAACCAAAACTCATGAGCTAAATGTGACACAGTAAAACTTCAATTCAGTTTCATGATTTTTTTGTCAAATAGTAGCGAAAGTAATATGCTCCTAGGCAGGCTCACGTGTGTGTGAGAGCAGCTTAAGCTCACGTGCGTGTCAGTGTGTTTCAGGAGGCTGAAGTGGTGTGGGTGAAGCTCACACGGGTGTGTGTGTGTGTGTGTGTGTGTGTGTGTGTGTGTTTTAGGAGGCTGAAGTGGTGAGGAGCATTCTAATGTGTGTGTGTGTGTGTGTGTGTGTGTGTGTGTGTGTGTGTGTGTGTGTGTGTGTTTCAGGAGGCCATCAGTAAGCGGTTGAGCAGCTTCCTGCAGCAGAATGAGCAGGCGTCAGGGCTGTTCTGCCAGGAGAGCCTCTCAGGTCTGTCTGGGCCACTGAGGGAGCGACTGCAGCAGGGCGTCTACACCACAGTCGGGGGATACCAGCTCTTCAGTCAGGACCTGGAGGACTTCATGAATAAGTACAGATGCCAAACCCATGGACTAGCCAAGGTTAGTTAAACAGCAGTATTAATAATAATAATAATAATAATAAAAATAATAATATTATTGTTATTATTATAAACTGTATTTGTATAGCACAAGTTATACAAGATGTAGCTCAAGGTGCTTCAGCAGTTTTGCACTGGGAAAGAGGAACTCTATTGACATTTCCTGCTAGTGTCCCTATGGTCGAAAAGGGTGAGGGTGAGGGTGAGCATTGGATTGTTCAAGCCCAGAAAGAAACCTCAGGCAGAACCACGGCCGCATCGGCTGGTGGAAACAAAGCCTGTGATTAACTAGGAGGTCCGTGAACAGAACCGTTAAGTGTGAGGAAAAGGCGAGTCGAGGTTGAACCCAACCATAACTGAAGGACAGCCCTCTGTACTCGTCCTTCTTGACCTATCAGCTGCCTTTGATGCATGCAGTCAAACATACTCTTCACCTATCAGGACCTATATAGCACACTGCTGGTGTTAATCCTATCTCACTAGGCACTCCTTTAAAGTGTCACGGCAAGGACAACCGTATATGTGTGTGAGTGAGTGTGTGTGCATATGTAATGTGTGTGTGTGTATGTGTGCATGTGTGTGTATAATGTGCATGTGTATATAGTGTGTGTGTGTGTGTGTGCATGTGCATGTGTATATAATGTGTGTGTGTGTGTGTGTGTGTGTGTGTGTGTGTGTGTGTGTGTGTGTGTGTGCACTCCACAGGCTGAGGAGGTGCTTGAAGAGTTTCTAAAGCAAAGGGAGGAGCAGTCTGTTGTCATCATGCAGGCTGAGAAAGAGATACAAAGTAAGTCTCCTGTGTGTGTGTGTGTGTGTGTGTGTATGTGTGTTGTTACGCCCATCAGAGCCCCCTTCAGGTCCAGCACTGTCAGTGCACGGGCAGGGCTGGGCCTTGGTCTTAATTAGGTGATTTACTCCATCTGCACCATGGGCTGGTGGCTTTATAATGGCTCCTCACTTCCTTTCGGCAGGCATTTCTTTTCCTTATTTGCAGGCTATGCTACACTTTGCTTTCTCTTCTCTTCTCTTCTCTTCTCTCCCCCTTCTTGCCTCGCTTTCTTTGTTATTTTCTTGAACATCTCTGACATACTGACACACTCATTGCATCCATACACGCACCTATCCTATACCGGCACTTCACCCTAGACATTTGAGTAGTTTAATTATTTCTTTCAATAAATATTTCATTGTTTAAAATGTACTTTCGTTGTCGTGTCCCTCATTATGTGATGATGTACGAGCCCATCGTTACATAATTTGGGGGCTCGTCCGGGATACCAGTTTTGGTCCGAATCATAGACTCGCGTGATTTCAGGTGAGAGCATTTGTTTGGTTGTTTGGCTTATTGGCAGTCTCTGGTTAGGAAGAGTGCTCCAGCTTGGCATTGCCTCTCCTTCGGTGCACTGTTTGTTATTTTGTCTTTATTATTTTAGTTTGTTGTGTTAAGGGGTAATCCTGGTCGGGAGTTATCTCTCCTGTCAGGGGCACGCTTCGAACAGGTTACACTGTTGCGAGTTCAGCGTTAATCAGCCGCCCCAAGGCCAGCAGGCCCCGGAAGACTAGCCAGGTTAGTTAGCTTCTTTGGCTAGGTAATTAGGACGCCAGAGGACTGTGTTTCAAACCCTGTTGGAATCTCGCTGGCGACCGACTGATGGGCTCACCTGGACTCGCGTTGGAGTAATTTGGTTCGTGCTGATGTGGTAAGTGTATCTCTTTTCCCTTTGTTAGTAATTAGCGTGTTGGTTTCGTGTGCTTTGTGTGTTGGTGGAATACCGCTTACAGTAGTGAATCGATGTTGGTCTATTTTTAGATCGGTTGACGCTCTGTGTATGTGCGTGGTCTACATCGGTGAACGTAATTAAAAGTTGCATGTTGTGGAGGTTAGCGCCTCTGTTGCACGGTGTGCTTTTTGTAACTTTTGATTCTTAGTAGCCTTTTGGAAAGTGAGTGAGTGCATGCTGAACTTTTGTTCTGTATGCTTTGAAAATAGTTTTGACTTATATGGGCTTTTGTGAATTGTTTTGGTGGTCACCAGTTTGTGTGCATTATTTGCACTTTGTGTAGTAGCCTATTGGTCATTGTTTGACTTATATGGGCTTTTGTGAATTGTTTTGGTGGTCACCAGTTTGTGTGCATTATTTGCACTTTGTGTAGTAGCCTATTGGTCATTGTGTGGAGGAGAAAAACAGTAGTAGCCTGTGTTTATTTTGTGCCTTGCATTCGTTTTTTGGGTATATTTTGTTTCATTTGGTTATGTGCCTTATTAGCTTGGCTGTAGGCATTTGAATATTAGCTGTGTTGAATTTGCACCTATTGGGGGGTAGGGAGCATTTCATATAGCTATTTTGGTGGCCTTTGATAATTTGCTCATTGGGTAGTTAGAATGGAGTCTTTAGAAGATTTTTATGCCAGTCCTTCCGAGGACCTCTTGGCAAGTATGACAAAGAGACAACTTTGTGAAGTGGCTGATCATTACGAACTTCAAATTAAATCACAAGATAAAAGTTTAAAGGACCCATTGTTTTTGGCAGTTAAGAACCAGTTACAACAAAATGGGGTGTTACAGAAAGTTGAAACATTGTCTGCATCAGACCAGCAGCTGCAGCTAGAGAGACTTGATTCTGAGAAAGAGGACAGGACTTTTAAAGAAAAAGAACTTGAGGCTCATAGTGCCATGGAGCTTAAAAGGCTTGAGGTTGAGCTAGAGCTAAAGCGCTTGGAGCTTGAGGAGCGCGATAAAGAGCGCGAACATGCTTTTGCTATGAGAAAGCTGGAGTTGGAGCATGGGTCAGTCGAGCCTCTTCAGCCTACAGTCCCTCTTAGTCTTCAGCAGTCTAGGTTTGATGTTGCTAAAAACATACGTCTTGTTCCACCTTTCTCTGAGGAGGATGTAGATAGATATTTTGCCCACTTTGAAAGAGTAGCAACCACGCTCAATTGGCCCAAAGAGGTATGGTCCCTCTTACTTCAGTGTGTATTTAGTGGTAAGGCGCAGGAGGTGTTTTCTGCTTTGGCTGTTGAACAGGCGAAGGATTATGAAGTGGTTAAAAAGGCGATTTTGCACGCTTATGAGTTGGTCCCCGAGGCTTATCGCCAACGGTTCAGGACCGCAAAGAAGTCAGAGCAGCAGACTTTCGTTGAGTTTGCACGCCTCAAAGAAACTTTGTTTGATCGATGGTGCAGTGCGCATAGGGTAGAGTCTAAAGAAGAACTCAGACAAATGGTTCTCTTGGAAGATTTTAAGAACTGTCTCCCCGAAGCTGTTGCCATGTACCTTAATGAACAGGAGGTGCTTAAGTTGGAGGAAGCTGCTGTCCTTGCTGACAAATATGTGCTGACGCACAAGCGTGTTCCTGATAGTCGTTGGGTTAACCAGCAGAGCACCTGGCTTTGAGGTTTCCTATAGTAAACCTCTTTTTAGTGTGGGAGGTGGGGGCTCGTCCGGGATTTATGTAACGATGGGCTCGTACATCATCACATAATGAGGGACACGACAACGAAAGTACATTTTAAACAATGAAATATTTATTGAAAGAAATAATTAAACTACTCAAATGTCTAGGGTGAAGTGCCGGTATAGGATAGGTGCGTGTATGGATGCAATGAGTGTGTCAGTATGTCAGAGATGTTCAAGAAAATAACAAAGAAAGCGAGGCAAGAAGGGGGAGAGAAGAGAAGAGAAGAGAAGAGAAAGCAAAGTGTAGCATAGCCTGCAAATAAGGAAAAGAAATGCCTGCCGAAAGGAAGTGAGGAGCCATTATAAAGCCACCAGCCCATGGTGCAGATGGAGTAAATCACCTAATTAAGACCAAGGCCCAGCCCTGCCCGTGCACTGACAGTGCTGGACCTGAAGGGGGCTCTGATGGGCGTAACAGTGTGTGTGTGTGAATGTGACTGTGACGGAGCTGGTCTCTGTTACATATAAGTGAGAAAAACAAAATAAAAATGAATAAATAAATAAATAAGAGGAGAGACGAAGACTCACAAACTCATTTAGCAGGACATGCTGCTCCTTACTCGCAGGTGGCTGAACAAACAGTATAAACAGTCCTCAGCATGGCCAACTGGGGACAGGTATGAACAGACATTGACATCTTAGTGCACATAGATTGGAGGTTTTTCTGCTTTCTTTTTTCAGTTTTTGTCTTCCTGAACTTTGAAAAATAAGACAACAATTCCTCATTTAAATTTTAAATCCTGTTTGAGTCAACATTTTTCTTTTTTCTTTTTGGACTACTCAGTCAGCCTGCTTACAGTAACATGTGTAATGTGTGTGTGTGTGTGTGTGTGTGTGTGTGTGTGTGTGTGTGTGTGTGTGTGTGTGTAATGTGTGTGTGTGTGTATGTGTGTGTGTGTGTGTATGTGTGTAGAGGAGCATGTGCGGGCTGCACTGATGGAGGAGGAGGTGTGTGTGTAACATGTATATAATGTGTGTGTGTGTGTAATATGTATATAATGTGTGTGTGTGTAACATGTATATAATGTGTGTGTGTGTGTGTGTGCAGAGGAGCGTGAGCGGGCTGCGCTGATGGAGCAGAAGGTGCGCCTCCTAGAGGAGAAGATGGAGGACATGCAGCGCCAGCAGAAAACCACGGTAACGGCTGATTCACAGCAGAAAACCACGGTAACGGCCGATTCACCGCAGAAAACCACGGTAACGGCTGATTCCCAGAAAGTCTCAGGATCAAATACATACAATGCTCAGAGTGCCAAGAAAACAACACTAAGTAGGTTTTTCAACCTTTAAAATCATTTCCAAAATCGTTTCTGGTTTATCAACTTGTAAAAGGGTAAAGGGCACTTCTTTGCTTTGCTGCCTTCCTTAGGCTAAAACCGCACTAAGCGAGTTTGGAGGAGCGGACCGTCTCCTCCTGTAGTTCGAATGAAAGACATAAGAAACTACAACTGACTTGTTTACAGGAAGCGTTACAGTAAGATGTCAAAGGTGTTTTGTGGATGTCCTGTAGTTATGTAGTTCAATACCTCACATTAAATGCAGAAATAAACAATAAATTCAACATTTCCATTTTTTTTAAAAGTGGTTAAGCATTATATGGGTTATTAAGGATGTGAAAACTGTATGTTTGATGATCACATAGCTAATGTAATCTAGCACCTACAACTTTCAGTCTTTTGAGTTGTTTTAAAAATGTGTTTTGTAAAAAAAAAAAAGTACCGTTTGTAAGTTTGCCGGTAAGCTCATTAATTTCATTTAAATAGGTTACAGCAAACAAACATAATTTTAAGCATGGTCTGATCTGTCTTTCTTTCAGAAAAACACTATGGGTACTGCACACACACACCAAGGTAAGACACACCCCATCTACCCCAGCTAAACTCCACCTCCACACCAGCTTCAACTACCCTCCACCCCCAGCTAAACTCTACCTCCACACCAGCTTCAACTACCCTCCACCCCCAGCTAAACTCCACCTACACACCAGCTTTAACTAACCTCTACCTCCAGCTAAACTCCACCTACACACCAGCTTTAACTAACCTCTACCTCCAGCTAAACTCCACCTACACACCAGCTTCAACTAACCTCCACCTCCAGCCAAACTCTACCTGTCAGTTGAAGTTCATACACACTGACTGACATTGCCTGGACCTTTACACTTGCCCCCTTTGTCTGTAGGTGACCATTTTGTAGACAAACACCGCACAGATCTGATTGACCATGTGAGCAAATGTGGTCAGTGTGCTGGACCATCTGCTGAAACACAGGGTGCTCAGCAATGAAGTGTGCCATGAAGTGAAATCACAAAAGACAAGAAGGGCACAGACAAGAAGCCTGTAATGTCCCTCTCTTTCTGTCTGCAGGTAAGCACTTCATAGATCGTCACCGGGCTACTCTGATCGATCGTGTGACCACAGTGGGCCATGTGCTGGACCGTCTGCTGGAGCTCCAGGTGCTCAGCCCCGAGGCCTACGAGGAGGTGAAGGCTCAGAACACGAGCATAAAGAGGATGAGGAGCCTGTTGGATCTGGGCAACATCCGCTGCAGCCCCACAGGCAAAGACCATCTGTACAACATCCTTGAGGAGACAGAACCCTTCATGATGATGGAACTGAACGAGCAGGACAGACTGGCTGTGTGAGGTTCTTTGGTGGGCCTTTAGGAATGTACCTCATTCACTGTAAGGCTCTGTGGGACTGTGCCTCTACATCAGTGACTGAAAGGCATCTGTAGAATGCCTTTCCTATGAATTCTTTTGGACCATCAAATCAAGAACCTTCATCTGTGTACTGTTTTTATCTGTCTGTTCACCAAGGGTCCATACAAGACTGTTTATTTAGGAAAATATGTGAGACTAAACTTAGCTTTAACGAGCCCAGGTGTAGCCCAGGCCTTGCAGATGCACATGTTTGATTACTGGAATGTTTGCTGCATCCTTAACTAAGAACCTAAGAAGGGGTGTCAATGAACCATGTTCTTATATGGAATGTACATTCTGAGTTAGACTTAGTTATTTTCCACTGTTTACTCAGATTTACGAGTGTTTAATTTACATTTATTTTACGAGTAAGCATTTGGGTATATGTACTAGTCCCTGTTTTCTCATCTTAGACAGAAAAGCAGCGAAGCTACCCATTGTTTTAATAGCTTTTCTTCATATTATTACACAAAGGAACCCTCCTGGCGATTTGATCAGCGAAAGCATTTGCTGCCAAACAGTAATTCAGGTCAAGAAAGACTTTACATATGCCAACCAAACTTGATAGAGGGACCTGTTACAGGAAGAGACCTGTTACAGATCATGTTACAGTCAGATGCTTGGCCCCCTCATTGCTGCTTGCAGTTATATTTTATTTTGTTTTTTTTCTTTTATTTCATCCGAATGAGCAATTTGTAATCCAGTTATTGTAATAAATTACCGATCCTGATTCAAAAGCAACACAGCGTCCAGTCTTCTATCTTCTTCTTGACTTCAGGTGTAAAGTCAAAATCCACCAAAATACAGTATAACATATCTAACCCCACATTACTCCTGGGGGACTGTCTGTCCCTCTACCTCATTTACTGTATGGCATCTAACCCCACACTGCTCCAGGGGGACTGTCTGTCCCTCTACCTCATCCACTGTAAGGCATCTAACCCCACACTGCTCCAGGGGGACTGTCTGTCCCTCTACCTCATTCACTGTAAGGCATCTAACCCCACACTGCTCCAGGGGGACTGTCTGTCCCTCTACCTCATTCACTGTAATTCATCTAACCCCACACTGCTCCAGGGGGACTGTCTGTCCCTCTACCTCATCCACTGTAAGGCATCTAACTCCACACTGCTCCAGGGGGACTGTCTGTCCCTCTACCTCATCCACTGTAAGACATCTAACCCCACACTGCTCCAGGGGGACTGTCTGTCCCTCTACCTCACTCACTGTAAGACATCTAACCCCACACTGCTCCAGGGGGACTGTCTGTCCCTCTACCTACCTACCTACAAGGAGTCACCAGCAGATGGCCCAAAATCATGACCTGAGGCAGTATTTCTAACATATAAAACAATAAGAAACTATTCATTAATCATACTCAATTAGCTATGATTCACATGTATTGCATTGTTTCTACCTATACAACACCACTGCCAATACATGTATTGTACCCATCAGAGAAAATGAGAATAAATGTGTTTATTGCACACTGCATGTGTGTCAGTCTCAGCTCATAGACATGGTGCTCATGCCCACCTTCATCCCACAGGAAGAGCTGGGAACCATTTTAACAGATTTATGTGTCACACACTTACACATGCAGAGTAACACATGCAGTCACATTATGAACTACATCATGCATTGGCTATGGCACCAGAACAACAACAACAATAATAATAATAATAATAATAATAATAATAATAATAATAATAATAATAATAATAATCACGTATGTGCATAGGGGCAGGACTAGGACTCGGTAGACACCTGCTGTTAAAGCTATGGAGAATATGTCAATATTATGCAGAATATGTCAATATTATGGAGAGTATATCAGTATTATGGAGGTAGATATATGTCAGTATTATAGAGAATATGTAAATATTATGAAGTTAGATATATGTCAGTATTATGGAGAATATGTAAATATTATGGAGGTCGATAAATGTCAGTATTATGCAGTTAAATGCCTGGTAGGCACCTGCTGTTAAAGCCAGCTATGGACAATCTCCCCAGAATGTTTTGTGGAGCCTCAAACACAAAGTGTGCAGCAGAGGGTTAGTTGTTGTGGGTGTGGCCTTGACTCTGTGGACTGGTGTGTAGTGTAGTCTGTGAGTGAGCTCTAGACCCACATTCACATACTGCACTGCACTGCACGTCTACCTTATGTGTGTATACCGATACACACCAGTGCAATTCTAACTCACTCACCCTACAGTTACATATTTCATCTACGGAGGAGCTTTTCCTCCCCCCACACCTAAATATAATACCTACACAGTAGGTTTATCTTACCTGTACCAATTGGCATTAAACCCATCTGCAGCCATCTGCAGTGCCACCATCAAGACAAACATTGTTCTTTCCTCCTCTATGTCCTACCTATAGGGAAGTGTGTAATTGAACCAAACCTATTCATTTTAATCATTTATTTGGATTTTAGTGCATTATAATGAATCACCATTCCCAGTCAGTTTACAAATTAAACACAACATAACATCATCATCATTAAAATCAGACTTAAAAACAAAAGAACAGTGTTTTGTTTATAATCCAAAGGCCAGACAAAACATCCATCCATCCCTACTCCACTGCCTTCAAAAAAATTGGGTGTTCCAACTAGATCCAGAAGTTAGCACTTAGCTACTCTAGTAGCAGTCTGGATCCAGACGTGAGCACTTATCTAGTAGCGGACTAAAACAAAAGATATAATCAAAACACATAACAAAAGCATTCCTACTCTAGCCTTGCTCTCATCAGCCAGTGAATTTGGAGGCATAATTGGTTTGTGGTGATACATGGGGCTCTGGGTGTCTTTGCCAAATAAACATTGCTGCCCTCAGTGGTTAGTATGGTTAATTACAGCAAAATGTATTCAGCTTTATAACTGGTGATTTGGTGAAAAGCAACATTTAGTGATAAAACTGATAAATACTCTTGAAGGGGCCTTCTAAAGAGCACAGCCTATCTGTCTTTGTCTTCTTCCAGAAGCTGATTAAGAAAATACTTTTTTAGTCGTAGAATGTTGGAACCACTCTCCTTCTTCTTCTTGCGTTGTTGTGACTAATGCTGTTTTGTTTGTAACCTTGCCAAACTGTGAAGCACTTTGAGCTGCATCTTGTATGTATGAACTGTGCTATACAAGTAAAGGTTATTATTCTTTGTTGACCTCTCCCTTTAATCTTTCTCATGACCTTTGGCCTTTAATCTTTCTCCTGACCTTTAGACTCTGATTTCTCCTGTGCCTCAGGAACATCACCAAGAGCCTTCACTTTAAACAGGTTTGGAAGTTTAAACCTCCTAGAACCAGTGCTTCGACCAGAACCTGCACTATAACCTAAAGATACATATCCAGAATCCAGAGATGTTATCGACCTCATTGATCCTTGTAGAGAGCTGTTTGCAGAGCTGGCGACCACTGACCAGTGGTCGGAGTCTCCACTCACTGTGAAACAAGACAAAAATATCAGTTAGGAAGAGGGATCATGATGAAACACATTATACAACAGTTAGGTCCGGTCGAACTATTTAGCAATTTCTGATTGGATGAGACTCATTCTAAACGTCACTAGAAGTGAGGATATCCCTAGGTATACCATGGGGGGGGGTGCATAGTGCATTGGTGGCACTGATGACCTTCACAAACATGCAAATGAACTTTCCTTGAATGACCAAACTTTACTCACTGTTTGGACGAAAGTGGTCATAGCTGGCTGCCTTCCTCACAGGCTGTGGCTGCTGTTCTCCTGATGCTGTTATCAGTGCATTTAGAGGAAATATTGAAAGAATAAAAGCTTGTCAATTAAATACATGCAGTGTCATGGAGTGAGGGTGATGTGAAACGTGTGTGCGTATGTGCATGTGTACTTGTGTAAATCACATTTCTACTTAAAAATGAATACAAAAAAATACATAATTATAATGAAGTGCAGTTTCAAGCGGTAAAATATGCCTTTTCAATGTTTTAAAAGAAACTCTAAAATGAAATAACATAATATTTAGCAGTATGCATAAATTATACAATCTCTCCACTGCTCTCATTTTCCCTCTTCTCCCGTTCCCTCTCTTTCTCTCCACTGCTCTCATTTTCTCTTCTCTCGTTCCCTCTCTTTCTCTCCTCAGTGCTCTGCCTCTCTTCTCCTCTCTGATGTTCTGTGCCGCTGCCCCCCACACACGCCAGGCCATCTCTTACACACAGTTGTCCTTCACCTCTTTAATAATTTATGTCTTTACACACCTGTGCACCTGTGAACACTCTGAATCTCTGCTTTATTTGCGTTTGGCTTCTACCTTGGGGCAACCGCTATGCATCACAGTGCAAAAAGGTGCTTCATCGTACGTAAAGCTATTTGGTGTGTTTCAAAAAGTGTCTACAAGATATGCAAATTGATTGATTATGTAAAATGGTTTGAGGTATTGTGAAGACAGTATTGCTTTCAATGAATGGGTTTAGACATCTGAACACATACTTCAGTTTTAGTGTTTTAACAATTGAGAAAAAAATGTAATCCAGTTTTCTAAATTCACTTAAATCTGTGTTGAATTTTTAAATTGGAGGATGTGAATTACTTACGATTCTCATAATGTTGTCCCCTGTTTGCTGCCACCATCTCTTCTATCTTCTCCATCAGCTGTGTGACCTGCATGTGGTCATCTCTCTTGTAATTGTTGAGGACATGATATCTGTTCCCACATTTCTCTACCAGCCACTGCAGACTCTCTCCTTCACTCTCAATGTGCTGCTCAATGGGTGTGTCTCCCAGCCAGTCTCCACAGGTGAACAACACTATAGTGTGACTCCACACTCTCTTCCCCAGAAGCTGCAGATGTTCCTTTATAGTTATTTTGCGTGTCTTTAGAAATGACGAATCTCCATGTATGACCAGCAGCAGAGTGTGGGGTCCAGGAGGACACAGACACACACTGCGCTCAATCTCCTTCTTAATCATTTTGGGTGTATCTTTAATGAAAGTGTTCCACCCTGGAGCCTCCACCATCGTGATGTGTCTCCCTGCTACTTCTCCCTGTCTCTTCACACACTGAGCTGTACTCCCTGCAGTATCAAACTCCTCTCTGCCCAGGATGGTGTTGCCTGATGAACTCTGTCCAGCATATCTGTATCCCAGCAACACAATCCTCAGTTCTGTCAGATGAATAGAATCACCTGACGTGAAAAAAACACAAGTGAGGCTGCAGTACTATTGAATACACTTTCATCAATATAAACATCAGAAAGAACACTGTGTCACTCATACACATAGAGTGTAACTATAGTAACCCTACAATAAATGACAAGATTGCAAGACATTTTCAGTGTATTTTTCAGCATCAGTATGACATGAGACATCATAAATGTCCTGCTATTCATGATGCATTTCCCATCTGTAGCAGAAATGTTAATATCTGAGAAAGGATGTAACTGTACAATCCGCAAAAGATGAGTAACAAAAACTTTAACTTTTATTTTGATAAACATGGCCAAACTCACCCATCTGTGATCTGAGAAATTCTCTCTCTTGTTCCACTTTCATCTTCCTCTCTTTCACTCTCTCTTCATCTCTCCTCCTCTTCTTCTCCAACCGTTCCTTTCTTGACCTCTCAATCTCATAATGCCGTCCCCTGTTTGCTGCCACCATCTCTTCTATCTTCTCCATCAGCTGTGTGACCTGCATGTGGTCATCTCTCTTGTTATTGTTGAGGACATGATATCTGTTCCCACATTTCTCTACCAGCCACTGCAGACTCTCTCCTTCACTCTCAATGTGCTGCTCAATGGGTGTGTCTCCCAGCCAGTCTCCATAGGTGAACAGCACTATAGTGTGACTCCACACTCTCTTCCCCAGAAGATCCAGGTGTCCCTGCACTGTTCTTCTGTGTGTGTCTGTGAATAATTTATCACCAGCTATGACCAGCAGTAGAGCGTGAGGTCCAGGAGGACACAGAGACACACTGAGCTCAATCTCCTCTTTGGTCAGGTTAGAGGTCTGATCTGTAGTGAAATTTAACCACCACCCTGGAGCCTTCACCACAGTGATGTGTCTCCCTGCTACTTCTCCCTGTCTCCTCACACACTGAGCTGTTTTCCCTACAGTATCAAACTCCTCTCTGCCCAGGATGGTGTTGCCTGATGAACTCTTTCCAACGTCTCTGTATCCCAGCAGCACAATCTTCAACTCTGACACATAAATGTCACCTGGACCAAATACAGGGCAGTCAAATCAGGTTCAATGTAATGTATTTCAGGTGGCTTTGAGGTAAAATAATTCCTGCTGTAACTGTATTACTGTTTTTACAAATATTTTATTTTTTTAAAACGTCAATACATTTATCATATAATGCATATTTATTAGAACAAAAGTGATTACTCTATTGTTATTATTTTTCTTCCCAGAAACAAATTCAAACTTAAACAGTATTTTAAATGTAATGTTGAACATGTGTGCAAATAAAATAAACAAAGGCAACCTGCAGGTTAGCAGTGTTAACTCACCTATCTGTGATCTAAGTCTACTTCTCTCTTTTGTGATTTTCATCATCCTCTCTTTCACTCTCTCTTTATCTCTCCTCCTCTTCTCCTCCAACCGTTCCTTTCTTGACCTCTCCATCTCATAATGTTGTCCCCTGTTTGCTGCCACCATCTCTTCTATCTTCTCCATCAGCTGTGTGACCTGCATGTGGTCATCTCTCTTGTAATTGTTGAGGACATGATATCTGTTCCCACATTTCTCTACCAGCCACTGCAGACTTTCTCCTTCACTCTCAATGTGCTGCTCAATGGGTGTGTCTCCCAGCCAGTCTCCACATGTGAACAGCACTATAGTGTGACTCCACACTCTCTCACCCAGAAGCTCCAGGTGTTCCTGCAAGCATCTCCTAAGTGTCTCTGTGAATGGAAAATCTATGACCAGCAGTAGAGTGTGGGGTCCAGGAGGACACAGAGACACACTGAGCTCAATCTCCTCCTTGATCAGATTGGGTGTATTTTTAATTAAAGTATTCAACCCTGGAGCCTCCACCACAGTGATGTGTCTCCCTGCTACTTCTCCCTGTCTCTTCACACACTGAGCTGTTCTCCCTGCAGTATCAAACTCCTCTCTGCCCAGGATGGTGTTCCCTGATGAACTCTGTCCAGCATGTCTGTATCCCAGCAACACAATCCTCAGTTCTGTCAGATGAAGAGAATCACCTGACACGAAGAAACACAAGTGAGGCTGCAGGATTATTGAATACACTTTCATCAATATAAAATGTCGGAACACAAACACTGTTACACCAATATTTCCCACTATGGTAGTTGAACCTTAGTCTGACACTTTAGGGGGGTACTGCTGGAACATTGTTATGTCAAATGCATCATTGTGGCTTCCCTCAGTAGAGCAAAATTAAGAGGTTATATCTAGGACTGAAGGATATGGACAAATTATGGTATCACAATATTGAAGCCACATGTCTCCATTAAGCATTCAATGGACATCACAGTGCAGTTACTTAACAAATTAGTTTATTTAATATTGTGATCACACAAAATGAAAGGGCTGCCAGAGAGAGAGACGCCATGCGACCATGGACTACACAAGATAACAGTCTTTTTCTGAATGCTATAGGGCCCTTGTTACATTACCAAGGTAGGGTGGAACAACTTCGAACTATTTTAAAATAGCTATATTTTTAAGCTTACTTGTCGTGTGTTTCAATTGCTGGCGATTGACAACATCAGCTACTGCCTACAACAGTCTTTTATTAAATATTCTTCAATAAACGATTTGTACACTTACAAGGTTCGCAATGCCTCGTTGTGAATGTCAGGACCCTCGTTACATTACCAATGTAGTCTCGAGCCACGTCAAGCTTTTTTAACGGTTTAAAAATAGCTATATCTTCAAGCTGTGGTGGCTTTGTGTTTTAATAGCTGGCGTTTGACAAGCTAGGCTCCTGCCTAGAAAAACAGTCATGCTAATAAACTATTTGTACACTAACAAAGTTTGCAATGGCTCATTTTCAATGCCACGGCCCTTGTTACATTATCAAGGTGGCGTTGAGCAACTTCAAGCTATTTTAATGGTTTAAAAATAACTATATCTTAAACCTTCTGATGCCGCCATTACTAGCATTGTGAACCTATCCTACAGAAATGGTAAAAATAGTTTACTTGTGAATGCAAAGGGTTAGCTTAGTGTTGCTCCCCATGCAAACATACCAACTTGTAGTGATGTTTTACCTGACCCAAAATTCATTTTTACACTGAAATTCTCCTTGAACAGATCGCCAAACAAAAAACTTAATAGCAACCTAGTTTGCTAGTAGCTAGCTACCTAGTTGGCTTAGATATAGAAGGACTTCCCTATGGTGTTTAACTGTCATCATAGCCCGTACAAGCGGTTCTTGCCAGGCTCGAATCAAACCCGCCACTGATTATGTATTTTTTAAAGACTCTGGTGTTGAAGCCGTGATGACTGAAAGGAGGCAGACTAAACCGCAAAATTAACCGAGGGGCAGGGCATCAATCCACTGCGGCCTTCTGGCATATTTTTTCACAGGACACAAGGCCAGGTCAGGACGTCAATGGCCATTTATCAGTATAAGGGTCAAAAGTAAGATTATGTCAGATCCATACACATTCATTTTAACTATAGTAAACCAATAATAAATGGTAGGATCAGAAAAAATATATGAATTTTCAGTAGATTTTTCAACATCAGTATCAGACAACAGAAATGTCCTGTTATTGATGATGCATTTCTCATCTGTAGCAGAAATGTTAATAACTGAGAAAGGATGTAACTGTAAAATCCTTAAAACATGGGTAACAAAACCTGTAGCTTCTGTTTTAAAAAAACATACACAAACTCACCAATCTCCGATCTGAGTAATTCTCTGTCCTTTTTCACTATCATCCTCTCTTTCACTCTCTCTTCATCTCTCCTCCTCTTCTTCTCCAACCGTTCCTTTCTTGACCTCTCCATCTCATAATGCTGGCCTCTGTTTGCTGCCACCATCTCTTCTATCTTCTCCATCAGCTGTGTGACCTGCATGTGGTCATCTCTCTTGTTATTGTTGAGGACATGATATCTGTTCCCACATTTCTCTACCAGCCACTGCAGACTTTCTCCTTCACTCTCAATGTGCTGCTCAATGGGTGTGTCTCCCAGCCAGTCTCCACAGGTGAACAGCACTATAGTGTGACTCCACACTCTCTTATCCAGAAGCTCTAGATGTTCCTGCACTGATCTCCTACGCTCCTCTCGGAATGGTGAATCTGCACGTATGACCAGCAGTAGAGTGTGAGGTCCAGGAGGACACAGAGACACACTGAGCTCAATCTCCTCTTTGAACAGATTGGAGGTCTGATCTGTAGTGAAACTTAACCACCAGCCTGGAGCCTCCACCACAGTGATGTGTCTCCCTGCTACTTCTCCCTGTCTCCTCACACACTGAGCTGTTCTCCCTACCGTATCAAACTCCTCTCTGCCCAGGATGGTGTTGCCTGATGAACTCTTCCCAGGAGATCTGTATCCCAGCAACACAATCCTCAGTTCTGTCAGATGAAGAGAATCACCTGACGTGAAAAAACACAAGTGAGGTTGCAGGATTATTGAATACACTTTCATCAATATAAACTTCAGAAAGAACAATGTGTCAGAGTCATACACATGAAGTGTAACTACAGTACACCTGTAATAAATGGTAAGATTTGAAAAAATTATATAGATTTTCAGGGTATTTTTCAGCATCAGTAAGACATCAGACATCATAAATATCCTGGTATTGATCATGCAACTCCCATCTGTAGCAGAAATGTTAATATCTGAGGAAGGATGTAACTGTACAATCCGCAAAAGATGAGTAGCAAAGACTACAACTTTTATTTTGATAAACATGGCCACTCACCCATCTGTGATCTGAGCAGTTCCCTCTCTCTCTTCACCTTCATCCTCCTGTCTTTCACTCTCTCTTCATCTTTCCTCCTCTTCTCCTCCAACTGTTCAATTCTCAATCTATCCATCTCATAATGTTGTCCCCTGTTTGCTGCCACCATCTCTTCTATCTTCTCCATCAGCTGCGTGACCTGCATGTGGTCATCTCTCTTGTTATTGTTGAGGACATGATATCTGTTCCCACATTTCTCTACCAGCCACTGCAGACTCTCTCCTTCACTCTCAATGTGCTGCTCAATGGGTTTGTCTCCCAGACAGTCTCCCCGTGTGAACAGCACTATAGTGTGACTCCACACTCTCTTATCCAGAAGCTCTAGATGTTCCTGCACTGATCTCCTACGCTCCTCTCGGAATGGTGAATCTGCACGTATGACCAGCAGTAGAGTGTGAGGTCCAGGAGGACACAGAGACACACTGAGCTCAATCTCCTCTTTGATCAGATTGGAGGTCTGATCTGTAGTGAAAATTAACCACCAGCCTGGAGCCTCCACCACAGTGATGTGTCTCCCTGCTACTTCTCCCTGTCTCTTCACACACTGAGCTGTTCTCCCTACAGTATCAAACTCCTCTCTGCCCAGGATGGTGTTGCCTGATGAACTCTTCCCGGATAGTCTATGGCCCAGCAATAGAATCTTCAACTCTGACACATAAATGTCACCTGGACCAAACACAGGGCAGTCAAATCAGGTTCAATGTAATGTATTTCAGGTGGCTTTGAGGTAAAATGATTCCTGCGGTAACTGTATTACTGTTTTTACAAATAATTTATTTTTTTAAAACGTCAATCCATTTATCATATAATGCATATTTATTAGAGCACAGGTGATTACTCTATTGTTAATATTTTTTTCTTTCCAGAAACAAAATAAAACAAACAGTATTTTAAATGCAATTGTGAACATGTGTGCAAATAAAATAAACAAAGACAACCTGCAGGTTAGCAAATGTGTGAACTCACCTATCTGTGATCTAAGTGTCTTTCTCTCTTTTGTAATTTTCAGCATCTTCTCTTTCGCTCTCTCTTCATCTCTCCTCCTCTTCTCCTCCAACCGTTCCTTTCTTGACCTCTCCATCTCATAATGCCGTCCTCTGTTTGCTGCCACCATCTCTTCTATCTTCTCCATCAGCTGTGTGACCTGCATGTGGTCATCTCTCTTGTAATTGTTGAGGACATGATATCTGTTCCCACATTTCTCTACCAGCCACTGCAGACTCTCTCCTTCACTCTCAATGTGCTGCTCAATGGGTGTGTCTCCCAGCCAGTCTCCACATGTGAACAGCACTATAGTGTGACTCCACACTCTCTTATCCAGAAGATCCAGATGTTCCTGCACTGATCTCCTATGTTCCTCTGGGAATGGTGAATCTGTACGTATGACCAGCAGTAGAGTGTTAGGTCCAGGAGGACACAGAGACACACTGAGCTCAATCTCCTCTTTGATCAGATTGGAGGTCTGATCTGTAGTAAAATTTAACCCCCACCCTGGAGCCTCCACCACAGTGATGTGTCTCCCTGCTACTTCTCCCTGTCTCTTCACACACTGAGCTGTTCTCCCTGCAGTATCAAACTCCTCTCTGCCCAGGATGATGTTCCCTGATGAACTCTTCCCAGCATATCTGTATCCCAGGAACACAATCCTCAGTTCTGTCAGATGAATAGAATCACCTGACGTGAAAAAACACAAGTGAGGCTGCAGGATTATTGAATACACTTTCATCAATATAAACATCAGAAAGAACACTGTGTCAGTCATACACATAGAGTGTAACTATAGTAACCCTACAATAAATGACAAGATTGCAAGACATTTTCAGTGTATTTTTCAGCATCAGTATGACATGAGACATCATACATGTCCTGCTATTCATGATGCATTTCCCATCTGTAGCAGAAATGTTAATATCTGAGAAAGGATGTAACTGTACAATCCGCAAAAGATGAGTAACAAAAACTTTAACTTTTATTTTGATAAACATGGCCAAACTCACCCATCTGTGATCTGAGAAATTCTCTCTCTTGTTCCACTTTCATCTTCCTCTCTTTCACTCTCTCTTCATCTCTCCTCCTCTTCTTCTCCAACCGTTCTTTTCTGGACCTCTCCATCTCATAATGCCGTCCCCTGTTTGCTGCCACCATCTCTTCTATCTTCTCCATCAGCTGTGTGAGCTGCATGTGGTCATCTCTCTTGTAATTGTTGAGGACATGATATCTGTTCCCACATTTCTCTACCAGCCACTGCAGACTCTCTCCTTCACTCTCAATGTGCTGCTCAATGGGTGTGTCTCCCAGCCAGTCTCCACATGTGAACAGCACTATAGTGTGACTCCACACTCTCTTATCCAGAAGATCCAGATGTTCCTGCACTGTTCTTCTGTGTGTGTCTGTGAATAATTTATCACCAGCTATGACCAGCAGTAGAGCGTGAGGTCCAGGAGGACACAGAGACACACTGACCTCAATCTCCTCTTTGGTCAGATTAGAGGTCTGATCTGTAGTGAAATTTAACCACCACCCTGGAGCCTTCACCACAGTGATGTGTCTCCCTGCTACTTCTCCCTGTCTCTTCACACACTGAGCTGTTCTCCCTACAGTATCAAACTCCTCTCTGCCCAGGATGGTGTTGCCTGATGAACTCTTTCCAGCAGTTCTGTATCCCAGCAACACAATCCTCAGTTCTGTCAGATGAAGAGAATCACCTGACACGAAGAAACACAAGTGAGGCTGCAGGATTATTGAATACACTTTCATCAATATAAACGTCAAGGAACATTACATTAAATTAATAGACATTCAATCTAACTCTGGTAAAACAATAATAAATTCTACTACAGTATTTGAAGAAATGACAGATTTTCAGTAACAGTGTGACATCAGACATCATAAATATCCGCTATTGATGATGCAACTCCCGTAACTGAGAAAGGATGTAACTGTACAATCCGCTAAAGATGAGTAACAAAAACTATAACTTTTATTTTGATAAACCTGGCCAAACTCACCCATCTGTGATCTGAGCAGTTCTTGTTCCTTTTTCACTTTCATCATCCTCTCTTTCGCTCTCTCTTCATCTCTCCTCCTCTTCTTCTCCAACCGTTCCTTTCTTGACCTCTCAATCTCGTAATGCCGTCCCCTGTTTGCTGCCACCATCTCTTCTATCTTCTCCATCAGCTGTGTGACCTGCATGTGGTCATCTCTCTTGTAATTGTTGAGGACATGATATCTGTTCCCACATTTCTCTACCAGCCACTGCAGACTCTCTCCTTCACTCTCAATGTGCTGCTCAATGGGTGTGTCTCCCAGCCAGTCTCCACAGGTGAACAGCACTATAGTGTGACTCCACACTCCCTTATCCAGAAGCTCCAGATGTTCCTGCACTGATCTCCTATGTTGCTCTGGGAATGGTGAATCTGTACGTATAACCAGCAGTAGAGCGTGAGGTCCAGGAGGACACAGAGACACACTGAGCTCAATCTCCTCTTTGGTGATGTTGGAGGTCATATCTAGAGTTGATTTCTTGAACCACCCTGGAGCCTCCACCACAGTGATGTGTCTCCCTGCTACTTCTCCCTGTCTCCTCACACACTGAGCTGTTCTCCCTACCGTATCAAACTCCTCTCTGCCCAGGATGGTGTTGCCTGATGAACTCTTCCCAAACTGTCTATGGCCCAGCAGTACAATCCTCAACTCTGAGAGGTAAGTGGCACTAGCTTCGAAGGGAAAAAAAATATTCAGAAAAGTGTATTTGTAAAGTACTGATGTGGTCATCTACTGTGATATATAAATAGATCTTATCAAATGTATTATTTCATATTCATTATGTTTTATATTGGAGAAAATGATTTTGAAAATATACTCACCCACACCAGCATATGTCATTGTGGTCATATCTCTTCTTAACAGTGATGGAGAATCTGTTCATCTGGAGAAAATCAGCAAAACCACATGCAGTAGGTTGTCATAAATGCATAAAGCTTTTTTTTTCTGAAGTGAAAGTCATGGTGGTCACAAAGCATGAAATGCAAACTCTACATTTAACCCATAACACACGTGAGCGGAGGGGGTGCGAGGGGATGGTACCTCATGCTCAGATTACCTCAGTGGCACTACTGGCAGTTCACAGATTTGAACCGGTTCAAGACTGACCCTGTATCTTAGCAAACGAACCCAACAGTAGGACGACTGACTCAGGAAATAATAGAATAATAATAAAGCTAAAGTGTTAAATCTTTCCCCAAACAATATCTTCAAATGAGGTTGTTAATCAGGAAGGCTTAAATCTCTTCTTCCAGAGGTACTCTTCCTAGGTGCACAAGTATCTTGTGTTTAATGTGTCTAATCAAGTTAATGGTGCTGTGAGTAAGTTTGTCCAGCACAAAGCTACCTCACATCTACCCATAGGCTTCACCAACAGCATATGACACATACCCCATAGGCTATGCCTGTACCATGTGACACATCCAGGAAGCAATTGGCATGCAGTGGCACTCACTACACAGTTTCCCTCATTAATGTGGTAAATGAAGCTTCATTGTTTAGTATGTATTCATATCTGCTTTGTCCCTTCTTGATGCTTTTCACTTGTTTTTTTCAGACATTCATGCCAACATTATGCTCCAAAGCAGTATGCTTCATCTCTTTTTCAAAGCTACCTCACATCCACCCATGCCACCCCACACTGTCTGATTAAAACTGTAGAATTTTACATGATTTTCTGTATTCTGTCAAATGGATAGCTTTCAACTGTACTCTGATTTTCTCTCTGGGCAGTAAGGGTCTGTGTTAGACTGCTAGACTAAACTGAGCTGGCGCCAGGCCAGTAACTGATAACATGAACGAGCGCAGGTGCAGGGCCTAGTAGATGCACATATTTGGGTTATTAGAATGTTGATTCTATCCTAAACTGAGCACTATGAGTGTCCATGAACTATGCTCATACCAAGTATGCCCTTCTACACATAGAAACTGTTATTTTCCACTGTTTTAGACAATTGGTGTTTTGAGTATATCTACCTCACGTTGTCTTGTCCCGAGGAAGACGGATCAAACCAGCATAGAGACAACATCTTACAGAAAGCTGAGCTTGCCTGAACTTTGCGGTGAAGGTGGAAGAGTGTTGTAAGAACCAGAGGATAGATAGACTCTTAGTCTTCTAAACTTTGTTTTGTTACCATCAGTTTATTTCATTTTCTCTATATTCCATCTATTTGTAATAAATCATCGATCCTGATCCAAAGCAACAACGAGTCCAGACTTCTATCTTAACCAACAAAAAACAC
>CM059269.1:734419-771919 GCA_030347295.1 Setipinna tenuifilis
AGCTGGAGGAGGCCAGAGTCGGGTTCCTGTATCCCCGTAAGTGCAGTCATTTTAACGCATCACATTACTCTGCATTACATTACATAACATGTTATTGTATTGTATTATATTACATTGCATGGGATTTGATTACATTATGTTACATTGCCTTACATTGCATTGCAATATTGCACTCTGCTGGATTACATTTATATTATAGTGTATTGTATTACATTTCCTCACATTCACAAGATGATTTTAGCCAACGTGACTAATAAGGGAGAAGCAACAGAACAACAGGGGTTCCATGTGCTGATAATTAACAGTTTATATAATTAAACAAATGCAGATTAGCATGTTTTGTGTTACATTGCTTAAGATGAAAGGTCCATCTTCATCAGCCGGTTAAATTCAAAGACGTCCACGTGTGCAGCTACAGGTGTGTTTGGAGTCTGTAATAGCGGTGGAGAGGGGGTCATCCCTATGTTCCCCGGGTTCTATGTTCCTCGGGTGCTATGTTCTTCGGGTTCTATGTTCCTCGGTTTTACTATAAAAACATATAAAGCCTACTGTATGTAAGTCTTATGTTCCCCGCTTAGGGTTAGGGTTAGGGTTAGTTTGAGTGTAATTTTTGGGACATTTAGTACCGGACAGCAAATTAGATTTCGGGACGTCTTGTCACCCTATTCAGCACCAACACCTTTCCTCCGCGGTCTCCACACATAACGCTTGTCATTAGGCAATCTCCTTCTCAGTGGATTTACAGGGAATATGTTTGCCATTGAAAGAGGTGTTAAATGGTTTGATGAAATGCAGTGACATGGCAGTGGTGTTGTCCTCTGGAATATAATAACATGTCTGTTTTCTCTGCTTTCATTAGGAGGAAGAGGAGCTGTCAAACCCGGTAAGCACTTATTATTTGTGTTATATATCTGGTCTGACACTGCTGCTTAAATGGCACCATTTTAGCTTTATTACGCTACACATTGTTTACTTATTTGTATTATATACAAGCCTATTGTGCTTTTTGCTATTTTTAGCCTATATTGTTATGTTTTGTTATTGTTATGTTTTACTGTCATGTTTATAAAAAGGCCTAGGGAGCACTGCAGTTTCAAATCCTGTGTGTGCAACCTCCTGTACATACTGTATGGCTTTTCACAGTAAAGCTGACTTTGACTTTGACTTTGACTTTGAGAAGAGCAATGATTGAAGGCAGCTAGCCATAGTGCAATCTTTCTGTGGTTTGCTAAGCACATTTATGCTAACTTCATATAGTTTGAAAGACATAATCAATTTGTTTACATCAAGCATACACCAACCTTTTTGCTCTGTGTGTGTGTGTGTGTGTGTGTGTGTATAACCACAACTTAGCTGTTTTTATTTTCTGTCTTCAGGAGACAAAGACTACAGGCGAGCTGGTAAGTGTCTTATTAGTATTGTGATTGGCTGATGAGTGACAGAGAGAAGTTCACTGATTGGCTGATGGTTATTTAGATTTTTTTTATGCATAAAGAAGATAATTTATAGTCTGTCCCTATATTAGCTATTCAGCCTGTCATTGACTTACATTACTATGAATTCCTGGGACTGTCACAGAATTTTTGACGATTGTGTGTGTGTGTGTGTGTGTGTGTGTGTGTGTGTGTGTGTGTGTGTGTGTGTGTGTGTGTGTGTGTTCCTTTTGCAGCACATAGGAACATAACTGCTGGGGAGAGGGAGAGAATGGAGCAATCTGTCCAACATCTTCAGATTCGTAAGCATGTGTTTCTGCAGACCTAACCCTTAATCACTGTTTATAACAACATCTTCAGATTCGTAAGCATGTGTTTCTGCAGACCTAACCCTTAATCACTGTTTATAACAACATCTTTAGATTCATAAGCATGTGTTTCTGCAGACCTAACCACTGTTCACTGCTTATAACCCCTCTGACTGCAGTGAGGGAATGTTGTACTAACATCTTTATTTAACTATCTTATGGCAGGTTTATCGGACAAGCTGATGGCCGAACTGTCTGTGATCGAGAAACAGCTGAAGGCCAAGCATGAGGAGCTGGAGGAGACACAGAACAAGATGATGAGCACAATACAAGAGCTAGACGTTAAAAACAGACTCCTGCAGGAGAGAGACACAGAGCTGGAGAACAAAACAAGACAAGAGCGCGCAAGAGACAGACTACTGCAGAACTTGACCAGTGAGGTGGAGACCAGTAAGAGACAACTGGAGTCACTGGGAAAGGAACTGCAGGACAGGAACAGCCAACTACAGGAGCTGAGAACACAACTGCTGGTAAAGGACCGGCAGCTGAAGGAGAGAGACGGAGAGCTTTTAGATAATGACGATCCAAATGTTGTGTCCTCCAGAAAAAGAAACAGCATGGATGCCGGGCCTCCATACAGTAAGCCAAATTTAAGTTTTAAATTTAAATTTAAATTTTCACATTCAATTAATGTTAGAAGCCACATTTGTACATGGGCAAATCAAAACGATGTAAAGATTAACAATTATAGAAAAATTAGTGTCTGTGTGTGTCTGTGTGTGTGTATGTGTGTGTGTGCCTGTGTGTGTCTGTGTGTGTCTGTGTGTGTGTTTGCAGTGGGAGGAGAGAGTCCTGGTTCAGCCCCCCCAGTGTCTCCTGCTGTGTCTGAGCTGAGGCTGGTGCTGCTGGGGGGGAGTGCAGCTGGGAAGAGGGCAGCAGGAAACACCATCCTGGGCACAGAGGAGTTTGGGAGGCAGGCCAGCACACACACACTCACACACACCTCCACAGAGACCCAGCACAGTGAGGGCAGACAGGGGGAGGTGGCTGGGAGACGGGTGACTGTGGTGGAGACTCCAGACTGGTTCTGCAGAAGACTCTCCGAGAAGGACATGAGACAGGACGTGGGGCTTTGTGTCCGTCTGTCTGCCCCAGGACCTCACGCCTTCCTCCTGGTGGTTCCACTGGAGCCGTCTGAAGGGGAGGAGAGGAGGATGCTGGAGAAGATGGAGGACATTTTTGGGGAGGGATGTTGGAGACACACACTGATCCTCTTCACCCATGCCGAGGGGCTAAGAGGGAGGAGTGTGGAGGAGTTGCTCCAGACAGGGAGCCAGGAGCTCCAGCAGCTGGTGGAGAAATGTGGGAACAGGTGTCACCTTCTCAACATTAAGGACCGGCCTGATGACACTGAGATCACACAGCTGCTAGAGAAGATAGAAGAGATGGTGTCAGGAAACAGAGAGACGTTGTACAGCAGTGAGACCTACCAGGAGGCAGAGAGGCAGGTGAGAGAGCTGGAGAGACTGAGACAGGTGGAAAGTAGCAGGGAGGTGGAGAGACTGAGGCAGGCGCTTGCAGACAGAGACACCGAGGCTGACAGACTGAGGCAGGCGCTTGTAGACAGAGACACCGAGGCTGAGAGACTGAGGCAGGCCATCCAGAGACTCAGCACGTCTCTCCTCAGTGTCATGAGTGCAGAGGATCAGCTTGGAGACACACCATAGATAGATAGATAGTTAGATAGACGGACAGATAGATAGATAGATGGACAGACAGACAGATACTGTAGATAGACAGATAGAGAGTGACGAAAAGAAAGGGAGAGAGAGGGGAAAAAGTGTGAGAGGGAGAGGGGAGGATGAAGAGTTCCGGGTTAACAGATATATAGAGATAGAGTGAGAGAGAGACAGAAAGAGGGAGGGAGTGGTAGAGAGAGAGAGAGGGAGGGAGGGAGTGATAGAGAGAGAGAGAGGAAGGGGGAGGGAGGGAGGGAGAGGGAGAGAGATAGAGAGAGAGAGAGAGAGAGAGGGAGGGAGTGATAGAGAGAGAGAGAGAGAGGGAGGGAGTGATAGAGAGAGAGAGAGGGAGGGAGGGATAGAGAGAGAGATAGAGAGAGAGACAGAAAGAGGGAGGGAGTGATAGAGAGAGAGAGAGGAAGGGGGAGGGAGGGAGTGATAGAGAGAGAGAGAGGAAGGGGGAGGGAGGGAGAGGGGAGGATGAAGAGTAGATAGAGGAGGTGAAGCTGCCATTGAGACTGTGAGGACTTTAACCTGCAGTTACTGCAACACACTCAGCACTGCACTCCACAACCCATCATGTGTCATACGGCCTATGTGTCACTAACAGGGATTAAATTGGGCCGGGGCTAGCCGGGGCTGAGCCCCGGCACATAAGCTCGGAGCGGATGGCATATGAGGATCACGCGCACATCAAAAGCAACAAAACCCTTTTCACGATTTTCAGTTCTGAATAATTAGATGTTGTTTTATTAATCAATAAACCCATGACTTTTATGAGATAGATCATAGTTTTTTTCCTGATAACAAGACGACCTGTCAAAACTATTTAGAACAGACTTGCGATAAGAGATTCTGGTTTCCGGAACGCTGCGTGGGTTGGGTTGCCAGTTCCGCTTTTTATAAGGGACTGTGGGGTTTCTTTTTTTGTGAGCTCGCTTTTAAAAAAAATCAGAAGACATGGTTTGCAGGCTTTGGGGCTTTTATTTCAGCGTTGTGAATTGTTTATAACTTCCCCCGTAGGCCTACGCCGTCTCCCCTTTTTACCTGCGTATGCACCAGGCACACAGCGCAGCTCTGGCAACGCGCGGCAGAGAAACTCGGAGGGAGGATGTCGTAGCAGCCTTTTTCAGCCCGTTTCCATATAATGATAACTTTCTGCGCTACGTGCTTGGCTTGACTAGGACAGAGTCGTTGAACTACGAGGACAATCTGTACGTTATGATTTTATTTAATTCTAAAGTGTTAATTCATGAGCTGTGTTTGCTATTAAATAATTTATAAAAAATATTTAATACAAAAAATGTAATTCTATCTTTATTTGTACTGTTTCAGTTTCACAAAAAGATGATTGTTTAGCTCGTTGTCAATGCTGGGACTAGCCTACATTAGCTAATGGCAGAAGACTCAGTTGTAGAAATTAGCCAGGGGGAAGGGGGAGATGTCAGTTAAAGTTAGCTACTGAGCCTAACGTTGCCTCAAATGAGCTACCTTTGGCAAACATAAACAAAGCACGTCTTGTGCTCTCGCCTTAATTAACTGTCGATACAGTCAAATTCACTTTTATACAAGAAGTTTAATAAATTGTTTTGTTGTCTTGGATTTTAGATTAGATTAAAAATGAGGAAAGCAAAGAGGAGGAAGCTTACAGATTTCTTCAAAAGGTGGGCAGCAAACAACATATCTGTTAAAATGTTAATTTAAGGTAGGCTACTGTACTGGTAGCCTGGTTAGCACCAGACCATACCACAGGTCTGGGGACCCTCCTATTCTAAATTCCGTAAGGGAGTGTGGTTTACCTAAACCATAGCCAATTAATGCATTTTAATTCACAAGTTCTCTGAAATGTTGTTACTTAGCCTATGCCCTCAAAAAGTAAACTTTTTTGTGAGTGGGCTGCATACTGAAAATATAAACCATATATTGTGAATACAGAGTTGAGCAGAACAGAGGAGAGACTGTACAGGAGACAGGAGCAGAGGAGGCTGTTTTGGAGGGCAGAGGAGCAGAGGAGGCTGTGCAGATGAGAGGAGCAGAGGAGGCTGTATGGGAGGACAGAGCAGAGGAGGCTGTGCAGATGAGAGGAGCAGAGGAGACTGTGTTGATTACAGGTGTAGATGAGGCTGTGCAGATGAGAGGAGCAGAGGAGACTGTGTTGATTACAGGTGTAGATGAGGCTGTGTTGGGGGACAGAGGAGCAGAGGACACTGAGCAGATGAGAGGAGCAGAGGAGGGAGCTACAAGGGAGAACTTTCCTGACTGCTGGAAGAGAGACCAGTTTGAATATTTCACTAAGGCCTATCCTTTTCTTGTTGTAAAAGATAAAAAGCTGGGATGCAAAACATGCAAAGAAGCATCGTCACTTGGGGCAGAGAGAAAGGGAAAACTGAGGTACAAGCTCGCTACTGAATGGCAGAACTGCCTGGTGGCCCCACATGGTAACAGCAAAGAGAAGCAGATGAAAGCACTGAGAAAGAAAATAAATGAACATAGCATTTCACAAAGTCACAAAATAGCTGAAAGCATCGTGAAAAAACAAAATGAGAAACCACTAGAGTCAAGTTTTCTTAAAACACAAACTGAAATTTTAGCCTCAACTCAACGTGTCTTTAGGACAGCCTATCACATAGCAAAAACGAACAGACCTTACACGGATCATCCTAAACTGATCGACTTACAGGTTTTAAATGGTGTTGATATGGGCCGTGTTCTGCATTCAAATGTCTCATGTGCAGACATAGTGTATTTTATATCTAAAGAGATGAGACAGTCATTACTGGCCAGTATTAAACAAACTCAACGAAAGCTCACCGTGATTGTGGATGAAAGCACCTCATTAAGCAAGAAGGCATGTCTTATTGTGTACCTCAGAACATCTGTTGGTGACTCTGAGCCACTAACATTCTTTTTGGATCTGCTGGAGTTAGACAGTACGACAGCAGATGGAATTACATCTGAACTACTATGCTGCCTAGAAAAACATGGTCTTGATGACAGTTTTCTACGCGGTTGTTTGGTGGGCTTTTGCTCGGATGGGGCAGCTGTGATGGTGGGGAAGAAGAATGGGGTATATTCCAAACTTAAGACCAAATTCCCCCGTCTGATAGGGTGGCATTGCCTTAACCACAGACTGGAATTGTCTGTGTCTGATGCAGTCAAACACTGCACAGAGACCAATCATTTTACTGCCTTCCTCGACAAACTCTACTGCCTATACCACCAGTCAACAAAAAACATCAGGGAACTTGACACTGCAGCCTCTGAAGTGGGGGTTTGTTTGAAGCGAATTGGCCGTGTGCTAGGGGTGAGATGGGTGGCGTCCTCATTCAGAACTGTGAATGCTGTCTGGACAATGTATGCTGCCCTCTACCAGCATCTAATCAAGGCTAGTAGGGATGCTGCTAGAACATCAACAGAAAAATGCATGTATGAGGGACTTGCAAGGAAATTAAGGTCTGTTGCTTTCCTTAAGAACTTAGGACTGATGATGGATGCCCTCGAGGAGTTGAAAGACTTGTCAGAGGCTCTGCAGTGCAGGGACATCAGGCTGTCTCAATCAGTGCATCTCATAAAAAGGCAGGTGGATGTGTTCAAGTCTATGACCAGCAACCCTGAATTAGGCCCATTTTATAAGCAGGCATGTGAGGCAGAACAAGTTGGATCTTTTCATGGCGTTACCCTCCAGAGAGACAATAGAGAGAAAGAGATTGATGCAAATCAGTTTTATGAGGCACTGTTTGAAGGCATGCAGACAAGAATGGTCACAGTTCAAGAGGAGTCACTGTTCAACAAAATCAATATCCTGGACAACACCACATGGCCAAATCCTCTGCCTGTAATGTATGGGGAGAATGAAGTCAGGGAGCTCTGTGACTTTTTTAACATAGGGTTTGCTGAGATAAAACAAGGTTACAGGGATTTCAAAGACAATCCTAGTATAATTCCCAAGTCTCTTGGCACATTCAAACAGGCCATTGACACCATTGCTGTGAGCAGTGCAGAGTGTGAGAGGGGGTTCTCTGAGATGAACAATGTTATAACACCATTGCGTTCAAAGCTAAACATAGGAAACGTCTCTGCGCTTATGTTTATTAAAATTGTTGGCCCTCCGATCAATTCTTGGGATCCAACAACATTTGTGAAAAAGTGGGTTGCAATGAGAAGGTCTGCTGACCATTTGGCATGTAAAAAAAGGTGTACTGTAACAGAGGTGTCTCCCTATCAGCCAATCTGGGATTTAATGAAGTAGCTAGCCTATCTTGTTTACATAAATTCTGCTTTTGTTGCTTAAAAGAGTTTTTTCTGGAAGTGATAGTGCACTACAAAATAGAGGAGAAAAATAGAGGAGAAAAATTATACTGATCTAAATATGTTGTGTTTTTATTTTTAGACAGTATGTGTTTTGCTGTATTCATGTGTATTGATTTGTATAATATTGTAATTTGACATTTGAAATTTATTGTATAATAAATCAACTGTTTTGGTTTAAGATTTTGAAAGCCTTCAAATTTTCTCACTGAACATGTCTCTTTCACATTTTTAACCTGTAGGCATGTGACAAGATTTAATATGATATTGCTCAACCTACATCTGTAAAGTCAGCTAACAACTTATTAAAATGCACCAGAATTCAGCAAATAACATGTATGATAATAAAAAACTTTTTAAATCTAATCATTTCCTTCAAACCAATGTGCAACAACCTGTACAATCTGTTACATTAGCCAACCAATCTACATTCAAACTCAGTGGCGGCCCCTTTATTAAGGGCGCATGGGCGGCGCCCCTCCTAACGTGTGAGGAATTTTAAAAAAATCATATTAACAATGTATCACTTTGCAATTGTCATTTTACAAGTATTTATCAAGGTGATGCAACTGACAAAGTAAGCTGAATCAGAATGGATTTTCCATTTGATATGTGAAACAGCCTACCCAAAATGCACTAGAATGCAGGAAATTGCATCTAAGTAATCCAAAATTTTATGGGGGAGGACCCCCAGACCCCCCGCTAGGGGTAGGACACATATGCTCAAGATGTCTACCATTGTGCCCCACCAATTTTTTTTCCCACCAGCCGCCACTGTTCAAACTGCCATAATGTGTAAAGGGACATTACAAGACACACATAGGCCTACAACACATAGGTAAGGTGTATATCATACACCTACATCACATATAATGTGCAATATGACATGGTTATCAAATTAGAGGGTTATTTTCCAAAAAGTAGCCTATATTGGGGCAGGGCGGCGGGGGCAGGGGCGGGTACGAGGCAGAGCCCCCCCACATAACCAATCCCAATTTAACCCCTGGTCACTAACAACTGAACATGAATGACAGGGATATATATATATATATATATATATATATATATATATATATATATATACTGATTAACTGAGATACTGAGTAACTGTAGATGTAGAGATGTATTTCCTTTATAGTTGTATTTTTTTAACGAAATGTTCTGTGGCAGAGCATGAATAAATAGTTTATTATGTAATTGTATCCAGTGTTACGTGGCGAAAAAACCTCTACGCATACTGAGTAGTTTAAACACAAAACAGAACTCTGAATCCCCTACAGAAAGAGACGAGAAACACTAATGGTTGGAGAGTCTTTTATTGACACCACCACTCATAACCAGCAACCTATCATGTGTCATACCTGCCTATGTGTCATTACAAAATGAATAGAGTGATATATATTCTCTTTGTATAGAAAACTGAGATCTATATCAACTGTAGATAGACATCCTTCATTTTGTTGTCACTGCAAAATATGATATATTATATATGTATATATATATGCTTTAAAATGTAAATAATGATTGTTTATTTGCTTAATTATAGCAATTTACAAGACATGAACATTCACTGCATTGTGTTGATTGATAAAAATAAATGACTATCACTGACTTTTGAAGGCATTCCTAGTTCACAGCATTTCTTCACACCTGGCTTTAACAGTACTGTGTGTATATAACATGGCCTTGAAATTTAGTGCCACCTAGTGGTGAACTGGAGTAAGTGTAAGAGGATCAGGCTGTTTATTCAGAATGGAGAGTGAAAGAGAAAGGAGAGAATACATTACCTAAGAGACACTCTGAGGTGACAGTGAGAGTGAAACAGTATATGCCAGATAACGCACAAACACACACACACACACACACACACACACACAACCTTTCATTTCTATCCTTATGGGGTACTCCCATTGACTCCTATTATAATATAACTGTCAGTAAAGCAGTGTTTTGGCACTTTTTGTTCTATCAGTAATAACAACATAACCAAGGAAAACACAGTTAGACTAGTGGAGAACACAATTTTTCCCCACAAACCACCCCTTGCCTGGTTTTCCTATCTTGGTGGGGAATAGTTGTGTCCCATATACACATACAGGTTTCAGTGCGCACACACACACACCCACACACACACACACACACACACACACACACACACACACACACATACACACACACACGTACATGTACAAACAGGTTAGGGTAGCCTCAGTAGTGGTGGTTTTCCACCTATTTTGCAGGTATTTTTTTCTGCCCCCCCAAATAAGCTAACTGCCCACCCACGTATGACATTCTGGTCACACCTCTGCCATCTTCCAGAAGTGTTAATGTTAATGTTATTGTAATATCAGCAACTACTGGCGTGATTTAACTACTTAGCCAACTTATGATATTAGTTGCACTATTAGATAGCCGCTGTAGCAAGGGAGAGGGCATGACCCACCCCCCCCTTCTTCCACAGGTTGTCTGTGTGAGCAAAGCAGAAGCAGGCGCACACAAACCCCCGTCTTAAGTGGGCATTACGAAACCGATCGGTGCACGTGTTATCAATGTGTGTTGTTGGGGCTGCATGGCCACTCGCAATAAATAAATAAACAAATGAATAAATAAATAAATACAACATATTTTTTGCAAGCCTTAAAAATAAATAAATAAATACAAAATATGTTTTGCAAGCCTTTTCCTCTCTGAACTTCCTCCACGTCGTCCGCGAGTAGGCTACCACAGACTGTATGTGGTGAACACACCCAAAGGGGCATGTCAGAGACGGTGAGGCGAAGTGCGCGTTTGTAACGGTGGCTACGGCTTCTTCTCCTACGAAGCGCTTTTATACAAATTCGACATAAAACTGTATATATTTGCATGACGTGGTTGTTGGATCTACAGTTGTCCAAGTAGAGGATAAAGGACCGCGTTTCTCACGCTACGGAAACGAAAGTGAAACTTTCATCTTATATTTTTTAGAAGGACTGTTAGTCTGAAAAGAAAAAGCTTTCAGATGTGTGGCTGTTACTGTTAGATAAAGGAGTTCTCCATATTTGTCTGAAGAGGACCTGTTGTGGTGGGTAACACAGCCAGTCTGTCCTGTCTACAGCAGGAGTGTCCAGTCTGCAGGATCGACAGCCTGTGTGTGTTTGGGGTGCTGAGACTCTACCAAGCCAAGGAAACACCATTTCACTCTCACAGCTAAAGCACTCGAGTGTGAGGTAAGAACCACTTTGCAATGAGATCAAATCTACCAGCCAACCTCGACCGCTGTATAGTTCAGACATCTCAATATTATATTATACTATATTATTACTTGATTTGAAGTGCATAACGCTGGCTATATTTAACTTAATGCAGAATGTAGATGCTGTAGCAGTTGAGCGGCTAGTGAGATACTACTACTTTAAATAACATAAGGAAGAACTGATCTGTAATGCACACATTAGCTGTCTCCTAAACAGAAACACCAAGTACAGTGAAAATGTGGTGTTGTTAAGACTACAGTGCACAAGCACACATTACTTAAGAATGATATGTGTATTATTTTTCCTTAGTACTGGAAGACAGTTTCAACTATATACAGTATATATATATCAGCCTTATCTATCTATATCTGGTGTCCAAAAGCTCATGACTGTAACTTCCTGGTTATGCCCTTGTGGCAGGAAACATTTCCTGTGTTTGTCCCTATGATGGGCTTGGGAATTCCGGGAACTCCAAACACACACACACACACACACACACACACACACACACACACACACACACACACACACACACAACCTTTCTATCCTTATGGGGTACTCCCATTGACTCCTATCATAATATA
Source organism: Setipinna tenuifilis (assembly GCA_030347295.1). Lineage (NCBI taxonomy): Eukaryota > Metazoa > Chordata > Actinopteri > Clupeiformes > Engraulidae > Setipinna > Setipinna tenuifilis. The sequence continues at coordinate 746,025 of CM059269.1, forward strand.
ACTAAAAAATGCTAAACTGTCCATATCTAACCCTAACAATGTTTTGGCACTTTTTGTTCTATCAGTAATAACAACATAACCAAGGAAAACACCGTTAGACTAGTGGAGAACACATTTTTTCCCCACAAACCACCCCTTGCCTGGTTTTCCTATCTTGGTGGAGAATAGTTGTGTCCCATATACACATACAGGTTTCAGTGCGCACACACACGTACACACGTACACACACACACACACACACACACACACACATGTACAAACAGGTTAGGGTAGCCTCAGTCTGGTGTAACTGTGGTAGAAATATGGCCTCATGTGTACAATAGCTTGCTAACAGCTTGCCAGCTGAGCTCAGTTAGCTTACTTGCTACTGGTGCCTGTGGCCTGCTCATGGGCGTCATATGTTTATTTTATGGTTGGATTCCTTTCTGCACTGTACTGTATGTGTGACCACAAGGACAAAAGGGAATCGCTTCCTATTTTCACTTTAAAACCCTTGTCTTCTGTGACTGCGGCATTGTGGGACAAAAGAACATTGATGAGGAGCCTCTGTAGTTACGGTTCTAATGAGGCTGTGTCTCGGCCTGTCCCCAGTCAGTTATGAGTTAAAGTCCTTATACTACATATTATACTACATATTACTATGTGATGATTTAGTAAAGAGGAATAGATGTGTCTTGTCCATAGCTTTCCGTAATTACGCTGTCTTGTTTCAAGATACCTGCATCATACCTGCCATAATACAAGCTGCTTGTGTTTGCTGTTCTTCCTTTCTCTTTTTCTCAAACTGAGGATCTGATGGCTTGATCTTTACTTATCCATCTTCCAGGGGCGTGACTACGGGGGGGCTGGGGGGGGCACTGCCCCCCCAGGGACAAGCCCTGCCCCCCCTGAGAAATGCCCTTTCCATCCAAAGAAAACTGGCCAGAAAAAAACGCCACTATTCATGATCTCTGTTTATGTCTTGTATTCATAAAACAAAACATCTATTTATAGTTATAATTATTATTTGCTATCATCCCGTAATCGTAAGGGCCAAAACAATCGTCAAAACTTCACTTCTGTGTCCACCCCTGTCACTGCGCAAACTTCTGACTCCGCTGTTGAGATTAGCATCGCTGCTCGACAGGGAGCAGCCTACTAGACTAGCTTGTTTGTCACCTTGTGTTAGCATTTGCCACCTTACGCATGTGTTTGCAAAACTCTGACCAGGGGCGTTGTTAGACCTGGGCATTCGAGGCTATAGCCCTCAGTGGCGGCTGTACGCACAAGGCGTCTTGGGGAGAGAGTTTTTTTTGTTTTTCATTATTATTATTGTTACCGCTATAGATGCTTTGGCAATACAACAAATGCTGTCATGCGAATAAAGCACGTTTTAATTTAAATTGAATTTGACAGAGACAGAGACGTCTGTGTAAGAGAACTGAACGCGATTTAATGCACAGAGTTTATACAAACACTTGGCTACCCCTCCCCCACTCTCACGAAAAAATGATATCGGTCAAGAATTACATTGCAGGCTACCTCCAGTCAGCTACTTACTCCTAGACATGCACAACAGGGTGAATCCCTAGTTATAGTTGCTCAAATAGTGAGGGTTGCTCGCATACAGAATATACCAAGTTGCTTAGCCTACAATAAAAGAACTGTTGATGTAAAAACAAGTGCACTTGCAATTGTGAAATCAAACTAAGTAAGATGTCAGGATGGGTTAGCAAGAGCACAAATGGATCATAACTGCATCAACTAAAGGTAGGACAGGGGGTTTCCTTTATCACATGCCTGCCGTGGCACTAGTTACCAAGACAGTCACAAGTAATATTATTTTCGTTGTGTCTGAAATCATTTGACGTAGGATTTAGCGTCTACTTATTGTGACTTCTACTAGCCTCAAATTCATAGCATAACAGGTTAGTCACTGTCTGACAGCTAGCACCACTTTAACAAACTTTTGACAGCGCGCGCAAACCTATTTAGCTAGTAATAATCTGTTGAATATGGCAGGGGGGTTGTAGTCTTTTTGATTGCTGTTAACTTACAACTTAATTCTGTAGCCGTCCATGAATTTACTTTGTTGTTCGCCATGTGTGTAGCTGACATTTTAAGTGTGCTACCCCTGTGTGTGCGGGCGTGTGGCGGTGTTGTTGAAGTTCACTAGATTTGTTCACTAGTGTTTATTGTTCATGTGTAGTTCACGTATCACGTATGCTCATATTATTCATCTTCAAGTTCAGGTTAATCGTTGTGTTGTAAATATAGATTGACCCTTCATAGAAAAACTAGCAAAAGTAGCATAGCCTGCAGCACAGCACGCCTGCGGGCAGTCGCAAGAAAATCTGACCTGACCATAGGCTATATGGGCAGATTTAGATTTTTATTTAGCGTATTCTTGTCTATGTGTAGTATGACAGTGTTTAATAAGCTATGGGCTATTTTAATGATGCATTTTGGCTGCTGATGTGTGTGGTGCACTTTGGCAGAAGAGACGTTCACAAGCTATCCTATCTTTAATGCAAACATCGAACTACTTGTGCATGGCCCGTGAGTCATGGAGTTGCCCTTTCCTTTTATTCTTAAACTATGTTAAAATTGCATGTTAATCATCCCAATTTTCAAAATTTTACAACTAGATGGTCCCTGTTGGCAAACTAATTTAGCAAAGTCTGTTTCTCAGCTTTGTAGCAGCCTAAATCATAACAAAAATGCACCTTGCAAAACACAACTCTTGCATGCATAGTTCAATAAAGATTCTTTTCAAAGTCAATATTTACTAATTCCATAGAAAACAATAAAATGAATGCACAGCTGCACTAGTCCTTTGATTCCACTAGCATTTGTTTGCATAGAAACAAAAGGCTCGTTCGAGTAGCACACCGGTCTGTCTACGTCTGTCTAACTTCGGCTACATACGTCAGCAAGAACTCCGCCTCGCAGCATGGGCGGGTGTTTAAAAGGCGGCGGTCAAGTCGGACACAAGTCTTTTGTTTACACCACCTGATCTTCGTAGTAGATGGCGGAGAAGTCATGTGTTGTGCGTGAGGGACAAGAAGGGGGCGGGCGGTTGTAGTAGGGTGCATTGAGACTTCAAGTCAAGTCGAGTCGTTTTTTTAATAGCACATTTAAACAAAACAACAGAGATGTCCCAAAGTGCTGCACAACACAAGGATGAAAAATAACACGGCAAAACCATAACCCAAAGATCATTAATAGGTATAGCCTACTGACACAAAGCAATACAATAAAAACGAGATTAACAAATACATAAATAAAAGATTGAGCTTGACAGCATCAGATACACGCCCCAGAACAAACTAAAAAGAGAGAGAAAAGATATGTCTTCAAACTGGACTAAAATAACGTACATATAAGATGAGAAGTTCCGTGACAGAGCGCTACACAACATCCGTGTCCAGACGTCAATGAACTTTAAACCAACCAGGGCAAAGTTGCGTCACCACGGAGGCGTTAGTTAGACGATTGTAGCCGCGGAAAAGCAACTGCAAGCGGCTGCACCTTTTGTCTACAAGCGGCTACATCACATGGGTTTTTAGGTCATCTGACCTTGTGACGTTTTTCTGACAGCGCCACGCCTTTCTGGCAACTCTGACACAAAGTCTAACCATAATGCAACATTTTCATCCCACAATGCATCGCTGACTACAGCCGACTACAGCCGTCTGTAGACGTCTACCCTTATCCAAACACGGCTAATGTTAGAACATAACTTTTTTTTACGTTGGGATCACAAGGAGAAATTTAAAGTGACAGGGCCCTAATTAGACCCTAGCCTACAAACACCAAATGCAACGTAATTGCATTGGTGGAGCACACTTGTTTATTTTTAAAGGATATCCTAAATAACAATTTATTATAAATGTGTATTTGTCTATTTGCCATCATTTTACTTACAAGGCTCATGTTCCTGAAAAATCCTATTTCTTTAGATAACATTAAGATATATCTAACAACCTGTTTAAATGAACCAGAATGCAAAAAAAAATGTAATGCCCACAAAAGGTAGGCTGCGTGTGGGCATGAAACTCCAGGGCTGAAAAAGGAGCCCACTGCTGGCCCTGCACCTCACAGCCTAGAGATCTATACCATACTTATCTTGTACGTCATTATATATATAGCATTGTGCAGAAGATTAACAGATTCTCAAGTTCATTCACTATTACATGCCTTGCATTGACCTTACTGAGGAATGCATTAGGCAAAATAATATATTTTTAAATTAGGCCTATCTGTGGTTGTTGTGATGATGATAATAATAATAATATAATTAAAGTCAGTCCCATTGGTCATTGTGATCAGAGGGCATGTTACAGCATACGGTGCACACAACGAAGTTCGACCTCTGCATTTAACCCATCACACACGTGAGCATGTTGTTGTTATTATTATTATTACTATTAGTATTACTATTATTATTAGGCTATTAGGCCTAGTTGTAGTAGTGGTGGTTTTCCACCTATTTTGCAGGTATTTTTTTCTGCCCCCCCAAATAAGCTAACTGCCCACCCACGTATGACATTCTGGTCACACCTCTGCCATCTTCCAGAAGTGTTAATGTTAATGTTATTGTAATATCAACAACTACTGGCGTGATTTAACTACTTAGCCAACTTATGATATTAGTTGCACTATTAGATAGCCGCTGCAGCAAGGGAGAGGGCATGACCCACCCCCCCTTCTTCCACAGGTTGTCTGTGTGAGCAAAGCAGAAGCAGGCGCACACAAACCCCCGTCTTAAGTGGGCATTACGAAACCGATCGGTGCACGTGTTATCAATGTGTGTTGTTGGGGCTGCATGGCCACTCGCAATAAATAAATAAACAAATGAATAAATAAATAAATACAACCAGGGATTAAATTGGGCCGGGGCTAGCCGGGGCTGAGCCCCGGCACATAAGCTCGGAGCGGATGGCATATGAGGATCACGCGCACATCAAAAGCAACAAAACCCTTTTCACGATTTTCAGTTCTGAATAATTAGATGTTGTTTTATTAATCAATAAACCCATGACTTTTATGAGATAGATCATAGTTTTTTTCCTGATAACAAGACGACCTGTCAAAACTATTTAGAACAGACTTGCGATAAGAGATTCTGGTTTCCGGAACGCTGCGTGGGTTGGGTTGCCAGTTCCGCTTTTTATAAGGGACTGTGGGGTTTCTTTTTTTGTGAGCTCGCTTTTAAAAAAAATCAGAAGACATGGTTTGCAGGCTTTGGGGCTTTTATTTCAGCGTTGTGAATTGTTTATAACTTCCCCCGTAGGCCTACGCCGTCTCCCCTTTTTACCTGCGTATGCACCAGGCACACAGCGCAGCTCTGGCAACGCGCGGCAGAGAAACTCGGAGGGAGGATGTCGTAGCAGCCTTTTTCAGCCCGTTTCCATATAATGATAACTTTCTGCGCTACGTGCTTGGCTTGACTAGGACAGAGTCGTTGAACTACGAGGACAATCTGTACGTTATGATTTTATTTAATTCTAAAGTGTTAATTCATGAGCTGTGTTTGCTATTAAATAATTTATAAAAAATATTTAATACAAAAAATGTAATTCTATCTTTATTTGTACTGTTTCAGTTTCACAAAAAGATGATTGTTTAGCTCGTTGTCAATGCTGGGACTAGCCTACATTAGCTAATGGCAGAAGACTCAGTTGTAGAAATTAGCCAGGGGGAAGGGGGAGATGTCAGTTAAAGTTAGCTACTGAGCCTAACGTTGCCTCAAATGAGCTACCTTTGGCAAACATAAACAAAGCACGTCTTGTGCTCTCGCCTTAATTAACTGTCGATACAGTCAAATTCACTTTTATACAAGAAGTTTAATAAATTGTTTTGTTGTCTTGGATTTTAGATTAGATTAAAAATGAGGAAAGCAAAGAGGAGGAAGCTTACAGATTTCTTCAAAAGGTGGGCAGCAAACAACATATCTGTTAAAATGTTAATTTAAGGTAGGCTACTGTACTGGTAGCCTGGTTAGCACCAGACCATACCACAGGTCTGGGGACCCTCCTATTCTAAATTCCGTAAGGGAGTGTGGTTTACCTAAACCATAGCCAATTAATGCATTTTAATTCACAAGTTCTCTGAAATGTTGTTACTTAGCCTATGCCCTCAAAAAGTAAACTTTTTTGTGAGTGGGCTGCATACTGAAAATATAAACCATATATTGTGAATACAGAGTTGAGCAGAACAGAGGAGAGACTGTACAGGAGACAGGAGCAGAGGAGGCTGTTTTGGAGGGCAGAGGAGCAGAGGAGGCTGTGCAGATGAGAGGAGCAGAGGAGGCTGTATGGGAGGACAGAGCAGAGGAGGCTGTGCAGATGAGAGGAGCAGAGGAGACTGTGTTGATTACAGGTGTAGATGAGGCTGTGCAGATGAGAGGAGCAGAGGAGACTGTGTTGATTACAGGTGTAGATGAGGCTGTGTTGGGGGACAGAGGAGCAGAGGACACTGAGCAGATGAGAGGAGCAGAGGAGGGAGCTACAAGGGAGAACTTTCCTGACTGCTGGAAGAGAGACCAGTTTGAATATTTCACTAAGGCCTATCCTTTTCTTGTTGTAAAAGATAAAAAGCTGGGATGCAAAACATGCAAAGAAGCATCGTCACTTGGGGCAGAGAGAAAGGGAAAACTGAGGTACAAGCTCGCTACTGAATGGCAGAACTGCCTGGTGGCCCCACATGGTAACAGCAAAGAGAAGCAGATGAAAGCACTGAGAAAGAAAATAAATGAACATAGCATTTCACAAAGTCACAAAATAGCTGAAAGCATCGTGAAAAAACAAAATGAGAAACCACTAGAGTCAAGTTTTCTTAAAACACAAACTGAAATTTTAGCCTCAACTCAACGTGTCTTTAGGACAGCCTATCACATAGCAAAAACGAACAGACCTTACACGGATCATCCTAAACTGATCGACTTACAGGTTTTAAATGGTGTTGATATGGGCCGTGTTCTGCATTCAAATGTCTCATGTGCAGACATAGTGTATTTTATATCTAAAGAGATGAGACAGTCATTACTGGCCAGTATTAAACAAACTCAACGAAAGCTCACCGTGATTGTGGATGAAAGCACCTCATTAAGCAAGAAGGCATGTCTTATTGTGTACCTCAGAACATCTGTTGGTGACTCTGAGCCACTAACATTCTTTTTGGATCTGCTGGAGTTAGACAGTACGACAGCAGATGGAATTACATCTGAACTACTATGCTGCCTAGAAAAACATGGTCTTGATGACAGTTTTCTACGCGGTTGTTTGGTGGGCTTTTGCTCGGATGGGGCAGCTGTGATGGTGGGGAAGAAGAATGGGGTATATTCCAAACTTAAGACCAAATTCCCCCGTCTGATAGGGTGGCATTGCCTTAACCACAGACTGGAATTGTCTGTGTCTGATGCAGTCAAACACTGCACAGAGACCAATCATTTTACTGCCTTCCTCGACAAACTCTACTGCCTATACCACCAGTCAACAAAAAACATCAGGGAACTTGACACTGCAGCCTCTGAAGTGGGGGTTTGTTTGAAGCGAATTGGCCGTGTGCTAGGGGTGAGATGGGTGGCGTCCTCATTCAGAACTGTGAATGCTGTCTGGACAATGTATGCTGCCCTCTACCAGCATCTAATCAAGGCTAGTAGGGATGCTGCTAGAACATCAACAGAAAAATGCATGTATGAGGGACTTGCAAGGAAATTAAGGTCTGTTGCTTTCCTTAAGAACTTAGGACTGATGATGGATGCCCTCGAGGAGTTGAAAGACTTGTCAGAGGCTCTGCAGTGCAGGGACATCAGGCTGTCTCAATCAGTGCATCTCATAAAAAGGCAGGTGGATGTGTTCAAGTCTATGACCAGCAACCCTGAATTAGGCCCATTTTATAAGCAGGCATGTGAGGCAGAACAAGTTGGATCTTTTCATGGCGTTACCCTCCAGAGAGACAATAGAGAGAAAGAGATTGATGCAAATCAGTTTTATGAGGCACTGTTTGAAGGCATGCAGACAAGAATGGTCACAGTTCAAGAGGAGTCACTGTTCAACAAAATCAATATCCTGGACAAGACCACATGGCCAAATCCTCTGCCTGTAATGTATGGGGAGAATGAAGTCAGGGAGCTCTGTGACTTTTTTAACATAGGGTTTGCTGAGATAAAACAAGGTTACAGGGATTTCAAAGACAATCCTAGTATAATTCCCAAGTCTCTTGGCACATTCAAACAGGCCATTGACACCATTGCTGTGAGCAGTGCAGAGTGTGAGAGGGGGTTCTCTGAGATGAACAATGTTATAACACCATTGCGTTCAAAGCTAAACATAGGAAACGTCTCTGCGCTTATGTTTATTAAAATTGTTGGCCCTCCGATCAATTCTTGGGATCCAACAACATTTGTGAAAAAGTGGGTTGCAATGAGAAGGTCTGCTGACCATTTGGCATGTAAAAAAAGGTGTACTGTAACAGAGGTGTCTCCCTATCAGCCAATCTGGGATTTAATGAAGTAGCTAGCCTATCTTGTTTACATAAATTCTGCTTTTGTTGCTTAAAAGAGTTTTTTCTGGAAGTGATAGTGCACTACAAAATAGAGGAGAAAAATAGAGGAGAAAAATTATACTGATCTAAATATGTTGTGTTTTTATTTTTAGACAGTATGTGTTTTGCTGTATTCATGTGTATTGATTTGTATAATATTGTAATTTGACATTTGAAATTTATTGTATAATAAATCAACTGTTTTGGTTTAAGATTTTGAAAGCCTTCAAATTTTCTCACTGAACATGTCTCTTTCACATTTTTAACCTGTAGGCATGTGACAAGATTTAATATGATATTGCTCAACCTACATCTGTAAAGTCAGCTAACAACTTATTAAAATGCACCAGAATTCAGCAAATAACATGTATGATAATAAAAAACTTTTTAAATCTAATCATTTCCTTCAAACCAATGTGCAACAACCTGTACAATCTGTTACATTAGCCAACCAATCTACATTCAAACTCAGTGGCGGCCCCTTTATTAAGGGCGCATGGGCGGCGCCCCTCCTAACGTGTGAGGAATTTTAAAAAAATCATATTAACAATGTATCACTTTGCAATTGTCATTTTACAAGTATTTATCAAGGTGATGCAACTGACAAAGTAAGCTGAATCAGAATGGATTTTCCATTTGATATGTGAAACAGCCTACCCAAAATGCACTAGAATGCAGGAAATTGCATCTAAGTAATCCAAAATTTTATGGGGGAGGACCCCCAGACCCCCCGCTAGGGGTAGGACACATATGCTCAAGATGTCTACCATTGTGCCCCACCAATTTTTTTTCCCACCAGCCGCCACTGTTCAAACTGCCATAATGTGTAAAGGGACATTACAAGACACACATAGGCCTACAACACATAGGTAAGGTGTATATCATACACCTACATCACATATAATGTGCAATATGACATGGTTATCAAATTAGAGGGTTATTTTCCAAAAAGTAGCCTATATTGGGGCAGGGCGGCGGGGGCAGGGGCGGGTACGAGGCAGAGCCCCCCCACATAACCAATCCCAATTTAACCCCTGAATACAACATATTTTTTGCAAGCCTTAAAAATAAATAAATAAATACAAAATATGTTTTGCAAGCCTTTTCCTCTCTGAACTTCCTCCACGTCGTCCGCGAGTAGGCTACCACAGACTGTATGTGGTGAACACACCCAAAGGGGCATGTCAGAGACGGTGAGGCGAAGTGCGCGTTTGTAACGGTGGCTACGGCTTCTTCTCCTACGAAGCGCTTTTATACAAATTCGACATAAAACTGTATATATTTGCATGACGTGGTTGTTGGATCTACAGTTGTCCAAGTAAAGGATAAAGGACCGCGTTTCTCACGCTACGGAAACGAAAGTGAAACTTTCATCTTATATTTTTTAGAAGGACTGTTAGTCTGAAAAGAAAAAGCTTTCAGATGTGTGGCTGTTACTGTTAGATAAAGGAGTTCTCCATATTTGTCTGAAGAGGACCTGTTGTGGTGGGTAACACAGCCAGCCTGTCCTGTCTACAGCAGGAGTGTCCAGTCTGCAGGATCGACAGCCTGTGTGTGTTTGGGGTGCTGAGACTCTACCAAGCCAAGGAAACACCATTTCACTCTCACAGCTAAAGCACTCGAGTGTGAGGTAAGAACCACTTTGCAATGAGATCAAATCTACCAGCCAACCTCGACCGCTGTATAGTTCAGACATCTCAATATTATATTATATTATATTATATTATATTATATTATATTATATTATTACTTGATTTGAAGTGCATAACGCTGGCTATATTTAACTTAATGCAGAATGTAGATGCTGTAGCAGTTGAGCGGCTAGTGAGATACTACTACTTTAAATAACATAAGGAAGAACTGATCTGTAATGCACACATTAGCTGTCTCCTAAACAGAAACACCAAGTACAGTGAAAATGTGGTGTTGTTAAGACTACAGTGCACAAGCACACATTACTTAAGAATGATATGTGTATTATTTTTCCTTAGTACTGGAAGACAGTTTCAACTATATACAGTATATATATATCAGCCTTATCTATCTATATCTGGTGTCCAAAAGCGCATGACTGTAACTTCCTGGTTATGCCCTTGTGGCAGGAAACATTTCCTGTGTTTGTCCCTATGATGAGCTTGGGAATTCCGGGAACTCCAAACACACACACACACACACACACACACACACACACACACTGTGGAATAATGTGTGTGTAAGGTGTGCATTTCTAGATGTTGCCAACATTCCCTGAGTAAATGGCATGTAAACTAGAAGACTAGAGAGAAGCAGGTATACTGGACGACTGAAACAAACACGCACACACACACACACACCAGGGATTAAAATTAACGACGTCCCGTCGTCCCGGGGACGTATCAAATTGTTATTGGGACGATCAACTATCTCACTCGGGACGACGTCGGGACGATGGAAACTTGGAGGGTTTTTTTTAAAGCCTTTAGTAGGCCTAAAACGTCTCAGGGGTCCAGGACACCATCAACTAAAATGTTAAAATATAACGTTACGAACGCAATTCTTATTTTCCTTTAGGCGTTTGTATAGTAATCGCTTCCCAGCGCTACTCTGACGCTGCGAGAGAGGACACGAGTCACATGAAATAAAAAACGCAGTTTGTTCCTCCATACGGACTTCCTAACACAGCTGAATGCACAACATGTACGCGAATGCGCCAAACTCCTGGAACACCATCTTTGTATGCCGCCATAAAATTTGTTTATTGTCTTTATTTAGTAGGAACAGTGCAGAGCCTGCATAGAAGATGTGCCAGAGTATTACGTTTTTGTTTAGACCACCTTATTGTTTAAGTGGGTAATAATATCAGGTGAAAGGAGGAGGCTATGTAAATACATTTACACTAACTGACTTGTAAGATTTTCTTTAGCCACTGTTTTGCGATGTGGGATAACCGGAATGAGAGGTGAAAAGTTCAGTCTGCACTGTAGACATATGTGTGCAGTGCTGTAGTTTGCTGTTGCGTATCTTACCTAGCAGCAGCTTTGTTGTGGGCAAATTTTTACTCGTGGTATGTTCATCATTGTAGTTATGTCGTTAGTCGCGTTATGTCCAAGATTGTAGCAGTTAGCGTTGTAAATCTCATCAGCCTGGGTCGTCATGGCTGGGTCGGCACGGTTTGACCGATATCTTTGGCATTTTTTGCCCGAACAACACGAAACTTGGCACTGCACACACTGGTAACATTATGATGACGCCCTCCAAATTTGAGATCAAGCGGATGAGTGGTTCGAGAGTTATGCGTGGAACAGACGTTCCTTGCATTAAAAGATAATAGAAAAGATAGAAGTTGACTACAGCGGCACCCACCTAGCGTAGCGGAAAGGGCCAGGAAGATACAGACATAAAGGGCCAGATATACATCTTTTCTGAAGCCTGGTATTATGCTCTTGATGATGCCGATTTTGTGATATATTTTTTTGAGGGGACAGGGGGTCTTTGAGTCCCGTTGGCCAGGGCCTAGGAATGTATTAATCCGGCTCTGTCCATAACTCGGCTCTTTTTTTGTAACAACGTCTAGGCTATAACGCCATCTAATACATGAACGCGGCCCAGTTTAGCTGTTTTAAAGAGACGATTTGTGAGGTTTTTTTTTTTTTTTTTTTTGGGACGATTCGGGACGATTCACAATGATTTTCGGGACGATTCCGGGACGATGGTGAAAAAAATTAATTTTAATCCCTGCACACACACACACACACACACACACACACACCCACACATACATACATACTGTGGATTAATTGTGGATTGTTCACAGCACCAGACACACACACACACACACACACACACACACACTAGACTAGAGAGAAGCAGGTGTATGGGAAGTCTCCCCCTGTGGACTGATAATGATGCTGGAGAACATCACACACTCATCTGTCTCTCTTTCAGGAACACACTATGGGTAACAGACAATCACATAGAGGTAAGACAACCTGCTGTGTGTGTGTGTTATTTTATTAGTAGATCTCTCTTTGTGTGTGTGTGTGTGTGGATGGGTATTTGTTTGTGTGACTACTTTTTTGTGTTTTCGTGTGTGTATGGCGTGTGTGTGTTTATGTAAGAGAGAGAGAGAGTGTGTGTGTGTGGCTTTTTGTGTGCAAGTGTTTTTTATTTCTGCTTTTGTTATGTGTTCACCCGTGTGTCTGCATGTGTGCTTATGGGTGAGTGTATGTGTGTGCATTTGTGTCTGTGGCTTTTTGGTAGTGTTTGTATGCCTGTTTTTATTGTGTGTTTACCTGTGTGTGTGTGTGTGTGTGTGTGTGTGCGTGCACGTGTATGTGTGCATGTCAAAGTCAAAGTCAGCTTTATTGTCAAAAACATATTTACAGATCACACGCAGAATTTGAAACTGCAGTGTTCCTATAGTGTTTACACAGTGTAAGACTAAACAACTTATAAAAATATAACTGTAACAATATACACATAGCAAACATACAAATATAAACATGGCAAAAAAACTAGTATATAATTCAAATAATTAAACACAAGATGTGTAGATTTTTTTTAGCTCAAATGATGCTTTGCTGCAACTCGGACGAGAATTCAGAACTATATCTGGTACAGGTGTGTGTGTGTGTGTGTGTGTGCGTGATTTCAGTCATCCAGTACAGAATTTTATCAGATACACATATGCATGGCCCCTTGTATCAGATACAGATATGTTAGCATGCGCTACTGATAGCGTCTTAGCAGCCTTGGTTGGTGGCATGGACCCCTGCTTAACTCCACTAGCTGTGTGCTAAGCCCTCTCACCCTCATAAAACCATTATAAATATTACTGATGAAAGCACTAGACACACTGTTACGAACCAGTAAAGATTAGAAAAGGATTAGGAGTTATATAGCCAAAGGACTAGGAGTGAAAAAATATACCAGTGATTTTAATTGAGACGGCAAAAAGGTGGTTACAACAATGTAAAAGCATAAGCACTAAAAACGACAAGAAACTAACAAAAAAGGGCCCTGCAACCGTACACACACTTAGTACACAACTAAAACAAACACACACACTGTATTTGTTTTTTTAAGGTTTGCGTTTAAAAATGCAAGCTGACAGACTTTGTCAGTAGTGAGGTGGCTCCTGCCCTGTTTTAGAGAAAACTCTCTAAGAGGTAGCAACAATGCAAAGCCTGCTCTTCATCATTGTGCACAGATTTTTGTAGATCTGTGCTCGTGCTTTCCACCACTGGAAAGGGTCAGATGTGCGAGGAACAAGTTGTTCAGTCATATATCCCTTGACCTCAAGCAAGGCCGCAGCTTGGGGGCTCTGCACATCTGGCTTGTCACCCTCTCTTCAAAGTCAGCCCAAAACACAGGCACAGTCTCACTTTGAGGCCTTGCAGTTGCTGCATCTTCACTCTCCTCTGAGACTGCAGGAGAAGATGGCAGGGTGCCTGCTTTCATTGTTGCCCTCTCCACTCTTGACATGGTCTGATTTGCATACAAATCGTTCACAAACCCATGCCTTTTGAACCTTGGGTCCAGAAATGTTGCATCAGCCAGTACACTGACCCTCTCAAGGTTTCCAAACCTTTCTGTAAGTTGAGCTGCAAGAGCGTTGATCAGCGTCTTCACAGCTTGGCTTTTGGGGGGGGTTCTCTGTTTGTTGGCAATACATTTTTGCAGACCTCGTGAAATCAAAATAGCTTTTGATCCGGTCACAAAGCTGTAAGGAAATGGTAAATAGGACATCAGTGATCAAATGGCTTAATATTCAGATTAGATTGTGTAATACTAGATTGTTTAATATTCAAAAAATAGACATTTACAGGTTCTTTAACAACAATGTCTGTATCCTATAAAAAACAATGTCAACATGTAAAGCAAAGATATATAAAATGTGAAATGCATACCTCTCTGAGCTCATTTCTTTTGTGACCTCTTCAAAAGGTGCCAGGACCTCACAGCCTTCTTCCAAAGCCTCCCACTCAGCATGTGACAGTGTTGGCTCTTGTGCGTTTTAAAGTGCTAATGATTTGCAGTATGCGCTGCAGCATATAAAATGTAGAATTCCAGCGCGTAATGACATCCATCTTTGGTCGCAACTGTGGCTGGCTCATACTCTGCTGCATTTGACGCAGCTTTTCTGTTGCCACTGTGCTTCTGCGGGTGTATTCAGCCATGGCTTTCACCTTTTTTACAATTGGCTGTATGCCAGAGTCATCATCAAGAGCATGTCTGACAACAAGGTTTAAAGAATGAGCAAAACAGCTCACATGGTTCCAGTGCAGGACATCTTTCACTGCTTTCTTTATATTATGTGCATTGTCAGTGACACATGCTACGACTTTATCTTCTATTTTCCTCTGCCACTTGATTTAATTTAAAGGCAAGCTGCTCAGCTGTGTGTCTCTCTGTTGAAATGAAACAATCCAGCAGGCTGCTCCTAAGTGTAAAATCTTCTATGTAGTGGCATGTCACCGCCATGTAGCTGGTTCTGGATGTCCAGCAATCTGTTGTCAGCAGGGGCGGGTCTAGGATTTTTTTTCTTGGGGTGGCCAGATAGGGTCACAATATGTAGAGGGGTGGCATATTGTATTGTAGGGGTGTAACGATACACAAAAATGACCTCGGTTCTGGGGTCACGATTCGTTTCGGTACAGTATAGGAATAACCTGTTAAACCATTTGCTTGCTCAGCACGTTGATTATTAAACCAAAACTCACACATGATCACAGTAGCACAAATCAAGGACAAGTCATGTTTGATAGGTATTAGTGATCATACTGCAAATAATACAAATACATAGATACATAGTACATTAGTAGACTACAAGTGCATATTTATTTTGTGTTCCATACTTTCAACACTCAAACATTTCTCTCTATATAAGAAAACTACATCTCCCAAAATGCCTTGGGACCATCCCATAGGCCTACATTCAATGTTGGATGAAGATATTTTATATTGGACATTCATTTAACAATCAACATACACGTATCTGTCAGAAAAAAATTGTTTTTGTCAAACAGAAAATTATCCTCATGTCCCAATCCTCATGTGTCACATTTTTCAGATGTAGGTCTATGACGTTTCTACTTTGAATATTTGAATATATAAATGTCCAATATAAAACTGACTTTACCCAATTGACGTTCTTCCTGTGCGTCCTATTCTCAAAACCAGTTATACTGTTGCGTACAAAATAATTTAAAAAAAATTCCAACATCAAAACACTTTTGAATTGTACTTTTATACATATGCAGGGAAAAATAAATTTTGCAATTAATTTACACCCTCTTTTTTTCTCCCTTACTGAGGTGGGGATGCGGGGCCACTTAGGGTGGCCAACCAAATTTCAGGGGTAGCCAATGCCACCCCCGGCCACCCTGGTGGCCACGCCCCTGGTTGTCAGGCACACTGCAACTGCATTCTGGACACTTTCTTTAAGCTCTGCCCTAATCTTTTCATGTAGGTTTCCTTTTAGAAAGTGTGTATCTGCTTGGAAGAATATATGAAGGGTCCAGTGCAGCTGTATATCCTCTGAAGCCCTAATCCTCCACAACAGAAAATGGTTGGAAGTAGGGTTGCACAGTGTACCGGTACTGATTTGGTACCGCGGTACTGAGGCATTTGAAACGGTACTATACTGCATTTGAATAGGTACCGGTACCTTGCACGTGATGTTGTAACATTATGAGGAGGAAGCTAGAGCTTGTAGAGAAAAAAAAGATGTTGAAGATGGAGAGTGGAGCACGGAGGGGAGAATGACTGCTGCCACCACGCTGCAACTACTGCGCTAAGTGACACATGGCAGTACTTCGGCTTAAAAACAAATGAGCAAGACGAGGCAATTGATGCTGATGCACCAGTGGATAACAGGGTTTTAAAACATGCATGGCTAAAGACGGAAACACCTCCAACTTAGCCACCCAGACCTGCTCGCTGAGTTCAGGGAACGACAGGTAATTTACTCATGACATGTACCCTTTTCAAATGTAATAGTTCATGACTTTTAAGTGCAACACATGATAGAGTTATTATCAAACAGAAAAAAAAACATGCAGCGACCACCACATTTCACGTTTTGCAATATATTGTACACCTCAAAAGTTCGTTTCAGTTCATAATAGCAGTCTTGCAATACACCACCAAAACCCAACACCCTAGCAGGCAAAGGTTCAAAGACGAGTTAATAGTAATTAAAACAATATTCAGCGTCAGTCAGGGAGCCTACAAGATCCATAATCCAATCCGAGATTTGAGCAGCGAGCAGCAAACTTTCTCCAGTATAATCCGTTTAAAAAATTAGACAGCAGAATTATGAGTTTGTTGATCTATTGCACATAATGCATTCAGCACAAAACGTCGACAGTAGTGTCAACTCGTGAGAAAAACAACACGTGCACGATAAAGCTCTCCAGAGACATTCAACCACATTCAACTGGATACTTGACTCCGCCATGTAACTAGCATGTAGCATCCACGTTCGGATGTAAACAAAGGAGAGGCCAATTAATGAATTAGCGCCATACTGCCAAATGGCCACACTTGGTACACCTAATCATAAGGTAAGACAGAGAGGGCTTTGACTGGAAAGTTTTTAGACAGAAAATACAAAAGAACGAACTCTAATAAAGTGACATATTCAAAGGGCAGAGGTTGTTACAATACATGCATGATCTTTATAAAGTAACAAACTTTTACATACACTTTTAGCCATTTAATATGTTAGAAATACTGGTAACATACAACATAAAGGCACTGGTCCTACGTAAGACAGGCTGTATGTGATGAAAATATATTTTAGGTTATGTGTCTCAATGTAAATAGTGCCTTAGCTTGTATGACAAATGTATCAATGTATTTATTTGAAAAAAAAAAAACACCTTTATTTGAAAATGTATCGAAATGGTGTTGGTACCGGTACCAAAATGTTGGTATCGTGACAACACTACAAGAAACTAACAAAATAGGGCCCTGCAACACACACTTAGTACACAACTCAAACAAACATACACACACACACACACATACACACACACACACACACACACGCACACTGTATTGTAGTGTGTAGTATTGCATACGCGTGATGTGTTGTCCATAATGTGCTGTGATGTGTGATGATGTATTGTGTGAATGAAGATGATTCTAGTGTGAGTTTGTCTGCATTGGACCTCATTCATCAGCTCATCTCTCCTTCTCTTTTCTTTAGGGTTGGGTAAGTACCAGTGGACACGCGCACGCACACACACACACACACACACACACACACACACACACACACACATACATACACACACACTGTATTGTAGTGTATAGTGTTAATGAAGTTTATTGTGTTAATGAAGATGATTCTAGTGTGATTTACACAAACACATATACACCCCCCCCACACACACACAGACACACTGTATTGTAGTGTATAGTGTTGTGTGTGTGTGTGAGTGTGTTGTCCATAATATGCTGTGATGTGTGTGATGACAGAGGGGAGAGGGGCTCTGAGGAGGGTTAGAAGGAAAGATCAAGGAGTGTACACATGCCAGGTCATCAGTGGAGAACACCAGCAGGAGGGAAGAGTACAGTTGGGTAAGTCTGTGTGTGTGTTGTACACAGCTCAGCCCTGCCATTCATAAACACACACATACACACAAACACACAAAAATACACAAACACACACACGCACACACACACACTGTTACGCAGCTCTGTGTATCCCCATCTGCCTGTTTAGTCCTAGTCCTGTAGGTGGCCTGCTGTTCCCCGGATTCGCCCATAAAAGGCGGACCAATTATGACATCTCTGTCTCTCGTCTCGTCTTGGATCGCTACTTCCTCAATGTTGAACAGCATTCTTCGAACAAGCTTTGGAATACCACATTGTTGCACTAGCACTTGTCTATTTATCTATTCATTTGGTCTTATTACTTCTTTAGTTTACAGCGTTGGGCAATCGTGTGGATGTTGGTGTTTCTTTTCCCACTGTTATTTTAGGTGTACCTAGGGAGTAGTTAGAGGACCCGGAAGACTCACATGAGGACCCTTTGTCTTTTGTTTCTTCGTGTTTCAGGTTTTTGTGTCTCATTGTTGTCCGTTTGCCGTGCTGACCTTTTTTCTCCGCGGCGGGGAGGTTTCTTCCTGTTTCTACAGAGTGTTTGTTGTGTATAGGCCTCAGAGTCGTTGGTGTTTTTGACTGTGCTGTGTCGTTTTTTTTACTGTGGTTTATTCGCCCTTTTATAATTGTAATTGTGCAATGTTTAGTCTTGAGGACTTCGTTCAAGCCCCTACTCAGGAGGCGTTATTGTCATTTACTAGGGATGAATTGCTACGTGTTGCTGGTCACTTTAAAATTGATGTTTGGGGTAGCCCCTCGAAAGCTGAGCTTCAAGAAAAGCTCGTTACTGAGCTCTGCAAATGTGGAGTATTTGGGGAGGCGGCCAAATTCAGCCTTGAGGTTCCCACGACACCTGTTGCCGGTAAGCCGGATCCTATGGCTCCTTCGCCTACTAAGGCTGCTTTAGAATGGAGACGCTTGGAACTAAGAGAGCGAGACATTGAGTGGGAGAGGGACAAATTTCAACTGGAAACTAAACGTCAGATAAGACTTAAGGAGATGGAGTTTGCGCAGGTTTTGCGTATTAAAGAGCTGGAACTAAAGGCTTGTGAGTCTGGTGTTGCTTTGCAGTCTGATCATTTTGATGTAACAAGTAACATTCGTGTAGTGCCGACTTTTAATGCGGCTGAAGTTGATAAATTCTTTGCCCATTTTGAGCACGTCGCCACTACGCTTAAATGGCCGAGGGACGCATGGACGATTAACTCCTGCTCGTGCTGCGGTGCTTGCAGATGAGTATGTCCTTTCCCATAAGCGTGCGTATCCAGATCCTAGTAAACTCTCCCCTCGCAGTTCTAGCCCACCTAAATCTTCTAAAATGCCTAAAGAGTTGCTGAGACTGCCCGCTCTTCGGACAGGCATGTCTCCGGTTCTAAGTCTACTTCACCCTTTTGTGCGTATTGCAAAAAGCGTGGACATGTCCTTGTAGAATGTTGCTTAAGCGTAAAAACAAAGTGCTCCATCACACTGCTTCTGTCAAGTCTGAGATGAATTTGTGTGTGTCTCATTTGCTTTCTCAGCCAGATGATAGTGTACAGAGTTTTGCGCCCTTTATTATGGCTGGTTTTGTAGCTCTGCCTGATCAGCCTGAGACTCGCGTACAAATTAAAATTTTGCGCGACACAGGTGCGTCTCAGAGCTTTGTGCTGGAGGACGTGTTGCCTTGTAGCCACCAGTCTTACACTGGGGATAATATAATTGTGCGTGGATTTGAAATGGGCTTCGTAAATGTTCCACTGCATAGTGTTTCTCTGACTTGTGAACTGTTTACTGGCACTGTTTCTGTTGGCTTACGCCCTTCTCTCCCTGTAAAAGGTATTTCCATGCTGCTGGGAAATGATCTTGTGGGAGGTCAAGTTTTACCTGGCCTAATAGTGTCTTCTGTGTTTACTGAATCTGTATGTCCTGACGACCTGTCTACGCAATTTCCTGATGTGTTTTCATCTAGTCACTCGGGCCATGGCCCAAGAAGAGAAAGAGACTCTCACTAATGAATGTTTTGATAAAGTTTTGGGTCTTAGTGATACTTTTATGGCTCAAACTCTGCTCTCTGATGGTGATACTGCATGCACTGCTCCACCGTCTTCTCTGAAAGTTCCTGCTCTATCGTTGTCACGCGATGCGTTCATTTAGGAACAGAAAGCTGACCCTACTCTAAGTGCTCTCTTTGCCAAGGCCATGTCTGACAAAGACATTGATAATTTACCCACTGGGTATTTTGTGCACAATGGGGTCTTGATGCATAAGTGGAGACCTTTAACGGCCTCCGCTCACGACGAATGGCGAGTCTTGTATCAGATGGTGGTCCCTGTCCCTTGCCGTGATGAAATTATGGGTTTAGCTCACGATCATCACTTTGCTGGTCATCTAGGGGTTAATAAGACCACAGACCGTATTTTACGCCATTTCTTTTGGCCAGGTTTGAAACGTGATGTTTCTAAGTACTGCCGTTCTTGCCATGTCTGTCAACTTGCGGGTAAACCTAATCAGGTGATACCCCCTGCACCGCTACAGCCAATCCCTGTAACTACAGAGCCGTTCCAACATTGTCAACTGCGTTGGCCCTTTGCCTCGTACAAAATCTGGGAATCAATATCTACTTACCATAATGTGTAGTCTCACTCGGTTCCCAGAGGCAATTCTTCTATGTAAAATCACTGCTCCTGTTGTCATACGGTCTCTGCTGTGTTTCTTTTCACTGTTTGGACTACCTAAATCCATCCAAACTGACCGTGGTACCAATTTTATGTCCCGTGTGTTTGAGCAAGCCCTCCAACAGCTTGCGATTGAACACGTCAAGATTCAAGATTCAAGATTCAAGATATATTTATTACGTCTCATTATTGGAGAATAAGAGAGTAAAATTCTTTGTGTTTCTTTCTCCTCAGATAAATGAAAGTGTGTGTGTGTGTGTGTGTGTGTGTGTGTGAGTGTGAGAGAGAGAGAGAGAGAGAGAGAGATAGAGTAAGAGAGAGAGTGTAAAATAAAAATAAAATAAGTAAAAAGGGCTGTGGTGGGGGTGTTGGGAAGGGGTGGAGTGCCTTGGTCATCTTCATCGTGAGTTTAGGAATCTCATTGCCTGGTGGAAGAAGCTCTTTTGGAGTCTGGTGGTGCGAGCTTTCAAGCTTCTATACCGCTTTCCAGATGGTAACAGCTCAAACAGACCATGGTTGGGGTGGCTGACATCTTTGATAATTTTCCTGGCCTTCCTATAACACCTTGCCTGGTATAACTCCAGCACAGCGGGTAGACTGCAACCACAAATCCTCTCTGCTGTATGCACCACTCTCTGAAGTGCCTTTCTAGTATGAAGAAAGGAGTTTCCATACCACACATTTAAACATCCTGTCAAAATGCTCTTAGTGGTGCCTCTGTAAAAAGACCTCAGGACTTTGGGTTGCATGCCAAACCTTCTCAGCCATCTTAGGTGGTATAGACGCTGCTGGGCTTTTTTCACTATTCGCTCTGTGTGACTATCCCAAGTAAGGTCTTCTGAGATGGTGACACCAAGGAACTTGAAGTCTTTCACCCTCTGCACTGTCTCATCATTGATGGTAATGGCTTCAAACTGGTGTTCTTTTCGCCTGAAGTCCACTATTAAGTCTTTTGTTTTTTTAACATTGAGTGAAAGGTTGTTTCTCTGACACCACTGCATGATGTTGTTGATGTCATCTCGATATGCTGTTTCGTCATTGTTCGTGATCAGACCGATTATAGTGGTGTCATCAGCAAACTTAATGATGGTGTTTGATTTGTGCATAGCCACACAGTCATGCGTGTACAGGGAGTAGAGGAGAGGGCTTAAAACGCAACCTTGAGGAGCTCCTGTGCTGATGGTCAAGGAGGATGACATGACAGAGCCCATTCTGACTACTTGTTGTCGGCCTGACAGGAAGTCTAGGATCCAGCTACAAAGACCACTATGCACTCCAAGACTTCTTAGCTTGCCGTCAAGTATACTGGGGACGATGGTATTGAAGGCAGAGCTGTAGTCCACGAACAGCATTCTTACATACGTGTCCTTTTTCTCCAGGTGTGACAGGGAGATATGCAGTGCGCTGGTGATTGCATCATCAGTGGATCTGTTCTTTCTGTAGGCAAACTGATGGGGATCAAATTCAGGTGGAATTATTTCGCATATAATGTTTTTCACAAGCCTTTCAAAACATTTACTGACGATGGGGGTGAAGGCCACAGGGCGCCAGTCATTCAGGTTGGTGATTTAGTTTTTCTTAGGCACTGGAACAATAATGGATGACTTAAAGCTGCTTGGCACAACACACATGGACAGTGAGGAGTTAAAGATGTCTGTAAAAACCCCAGCCAGTTACTCTGCGCAAACTCTGATTACACGGCCAGGTATCCAATCAGGTCCTGCTGCTTTCCGGATGTTGACCTGTTTGAAAGAACTTTGCACATCAGCCTTCGTGAGCATTAGGCCTGGGTCAGAGAGATGAGAAATAGAGGGGGTTTCTGGAGGTGTGGTGTTAACCTCAAAATGTGTATAGAACCGGTTTAACTCATCTGCAAGTGAGGAGTGAGAGACTTGGATGTTGGATTTCTTTTCCTTCAGATCTGATATCACGTGTAGTCCCTGCCACATACTTCTAGAATCATTCCCTTCCAGCTGTTCCTCAATCTTGTGCCTATATTCTCTTTTCACCTCTACACCATACCATCCACAAACCCAAGGTGCTCTGGAGAGATTCCACCAGACACTAAAAACCATGTGTTTTTGTCTCGAGTTTGAGCGGGACTGGGATGAGGGAGTGCCCCTTGCTCTTTTCGCTGTGCGAGAAGTGGTTCAGGAAAGCTTGGGTTTCAGTCCATCGGAACTGGTGTTTGGTCATACTGTTCGCGGCCCTCTGACACTGCTTAAAGAGTCATGGCTCACGGAGACTAGTGCCTGTGATAATCTCTCTCAAGACCTCACTGTGCTTGCGAGTTAGCCAGGGAGAACCTGGATCTCACTCAATAGCGGATGAAACGGCGATATGATCGAAAGGCTGTTCACAGAACTTTTAAGCCTGGTGATCAAGTGTTGGTTTTACTTCCTGTGGTAGGCTCTGCGTTGCAGGTTCGTTACAGTGGACCTTACGTGGTAAAACAGCGAGTGAGTGACCTCAACTACGTTGTGTCAACGCCTGACAGAAAGAAAAAGTCGAGGCTGTGTCACATCAATAGGTTAAAACCCTATTATACGCATACGATGGGTGTAGCACCCACGCTGTCCACGTCTCATGGTGCTGAAGTAGCCGCTGCTGTGGCCACAGTGAAAAGTGACAGTGACTGTTCTCCTCTTATCCCTTTGATGAGTACGTTCTTTTCAACAATGCTGTGCCCCCTGGAGTGAAGTATTTTCTGCGTCCCCTCTAGAATTCCACACTAACGTTCTACAGTGCTGAGAATCTGCTGCAGGAGTCTCTGTTACGTCATAGTGAGAACTCGGCGCTCAGTGAAAATTCTGATCACAAATATGTGATCGTAGTCCCAGGGGACCAGCCGCGGCTCATCACAAATATGTGATGGTACTCGTCAAAGGGTTATTGAGGGGAGGTTAAAGAAACCTGTTATTTTGAACAATCTAGATTATTTTTTGTCTCATCTCCCTGTGTCTCAGCGGGCAGGTTTAATTTCCCTGATTAACGGCCACTTACTGTTGTTTCCCGACGTCTCTCGACGTATTACTGTAGCCTTTCATGATATTGACGTTGGGGATGCTAGTCCAATTAAGCAGCACCCACACCACGCTAATCCTCAAAAGCGGATTCAGTTCCAGCAAGAGGTTGAGTTTATGCTACAGAATGGTATTGCTGAACACAGCTGTAGTCCCTGGAGTTCACCCTGTCTGTTAGTGCCTAAAAGTGACGGTACACTCAGGTTTTGCACAGATTTCCGCTGTGTCAATGCGGTCACCAAGCCTGACAGTTACCCTTTGCCGCGATTGTGTCGATCGCCTTGGTTCTGCAGCATTTGTTACTATTATCGACCTGTTGAAAGGTTATTGGCAGATTCCTCTGTCTGAGCGGGCTAAGGAAATTTCTGCCTTTGTTACACCCAACCATTTTCTGCAGTACACCGCCATGGCTTTCGGCCTTCGTAACGCGCCGGCCACGTTCCAACGGCTCATCAATGGGGTTCTAGATGGGGTGACTAATTGTGAAGCCTATTTAGATGACTTAGTTTTACATAGCGCCACCTGGTGTGAGCATCTAGCGTTACTGTCTACGGTCTTTGAAAGGTTGTCTGTGGCGAATTTGACGGTCAACCTTGCTAAGTGTGAGTTCGGCAAGGCCACCATTGTGTACTTGGGAAAAGTTGTCGGCGGTGGGGAGGTATGACCAGTTCATTCCAAAGTGGAGGCGGTGTTAAATTACCCAGTCCCATCCACTAGGCGGGAGCTCCGTCGTTTCTTGGGAATGATGGGTTATTACCGCTCCTTTTGTAAGAACTTTTCCAACATAGTGTGTCCACTTACCGACCTCCTAAGCCCTAAACAGCCATTTATTTGGACTCCGCGTAGCCAAACTGCGTTTGAATCCGTGAAAGCTCTGCTTTCCACAGCCCCAGTGTTAGCTGCTCCTAATTTTGCTTTGCCCTTTTCTTTAGCAGTAGACGCTAGCGATTTGGGTGCTGGCGCTGTTCTGCTCCAGACGGGTGCTGATGGCCTGGAACATCCTGTGTGCTACTACTCTAGTAAGTTTAACTGGCACCAGCGCGCCTACTCCACCATAGAGAAGGAGGCCCTTGCTCTGGTGTTGGCCCTCCAACATTTTGAAGTCTATGTTGGTGGAGCAGTGCTGCCGGTCATAGTATATACAGACCACAACCCCCTCGTTTTTGTGGACCGTATGCGCAATTGTAACCAGCGCTTAATGAGGTGGAGCCTTGTCTTGCAAGGATACAACCTTACCATTAAACACATTCGTGGGCGAGAAAATGTGGTTGCAGATGCTCTTTCTAGAGTTTAGAGTGCTAAATACACAAGTGCTCATTGCACTGCAAATAACTTGTGGGTTTTTAGTGTTGCTACTAACTTGCCTTTCTTTTGCAGTCCGTCTGCTGGATGTTGCCGTCCTTGCAATGTTAAGTAGCACTAACTTAATTTTTCTATATATGTAAATATGAACACGTTTGTTGTGAATAGTGTCTCTGCTAATATTTTTTTAGATTTATTTTCTTATGGGTGGGGGTGTTGCGCAGCTCTGTGTATCCCCATCTGCCCGTTCTGTCCTAGTCCTGTAGGTGGCCTGCTGTTTCCCGGGTTTGCCCATAAATGGCGGACCAATTAGGACATCTCTCTCTCTCTCGTCTCGTCTTGGATCGCTGCTTCCTCAATGTTGAACAGCATTCTTCGAACAAGCTTTGGAATACCACATTGTTGCACTAGCACTTGTCTATTTATCCTGTTCATTTGGTGTATCGGGAGTTAGGTTTAGTTTCTTTAAGTTTGGTTAGGTATTGTCCTAGGGTCCCCTTTACTTTCTCCTCGTTCACTGTTTGTCCATTTATACGTTGTTGTTGTTAAAATCACTTTATTTCATTAAAACATTTCGATATTTGTTTTACTACACCGTACTCGTGGTCTCTTATGTTATGTTGCACCATTTCTTATTTATAGGCATGTAACACACACACACCACAAATACACACCACACACACACCACAAATACACACCACACACACACACACACACACACAAACATAAACACAAAAGCACATAAATCTGCCACTCATCATCTGTCACTGGTTTTCAATCCTCCCTGAAAACACAC
>CM059269.1:779419-794419 GCA_030347295.1 Setipinna tenuifilis
CACACACATATTCATTGCCCACCCACCCCCCCCCCCCCCCCCCCGGGCACACACACACACACACACACATGCGTAGAGACAGACACATACACACACACACGCACATGCCTACAGAGACACATGCACACAAACATAAGAGAATGTGATTTGATCATGATGACCAATGTGTGTACTAATCTCTGCTCTGGTATTACAGTGAAGAAGGAGATCACTGCTGAAGAGAGGAGGAGAATGGAGGAATCTGTCCAGTCACTGATGGGTGAGTGTGAGGGTGGACTAGAGAGGTGATTGGTTGAGATCTGATGACTG
Organism: Setipinna tenuifilis; assembly: GCA_030347295.1. Lineage (NCBI taxonomy): Eukaryota > Metazoa > Chordata > Actinopteri > Clupeiformes > Engraulidae > Setipinna > Setipinna tenuifilis. The sequence continues at coordinate 779,729 of CM059269.1, forward strand.
GTGTGAGAGGAGTAGAGGTGATTGGTTGAGATCTGATGACTGGTGTGTGAGTAGAGGTGATTGGTTGAGAGCTGATGACTGGTGTGCAAGGAGTAGAGATGATTGGTTGATGATTGATCTTTTAAAGTGACTCATTTGAAGCCAGGGTGGTTTTCAACATGACGAGACAAACGAGAGCTCGATTACAGTGATCGGAGTTTCACCATCTTTGAAGTTCACAGCTCATAACTGTGAATGTGCTCGTGGCCAACAGTCAAACGCATCCACATCACCATTAATGCAGCTCAGACTAGCACTGCAGTTCACCAGTAACATGAACAGGGCTCCTACACACATGACAAAGTACCAAGAACTTAGTAAGTGTAGCAGGAATCTAATTAAAAAAAAATACTTACCACTAAAGACGCAGACAACAGGCAAAGTCAGTTTGTGTATTCAGAGCAACAGTAGGACTGTGGACAGGCAGACAGGTGTATCACCACTAGGGGGCAGACTGGTGTATCACCACTAGGGGGCAGACAGGTGGCATCTCTGGCTAACAAATATGACACAACACTGGATACCCCCACACAGACCCTCACCATAGCAACCTAATCCCATAATAAGCAAATCTGGCAGCTTCTGAATGTCTGATCGTGTGCACTCCTGGATATCATTAATGCCTGCATTCCTGCTCCAAGTGTCCTCTTTATAATCCAAATATTGTCATCTTATTCCTAACTGATGCCCATATCCTTATATGCTAGCTAAAATGTATTTAGTGTAGGTCTAGTTATGTTTCAGTGACAGGTAAAACAAATTTTTGTGGAAATCAACAATGGCACAGTTGAAACACAAAAAGAAAATTGACTGTGGCACACCTCTACAGAAGACAGGGGTGTTGGAGATGACCGCCATCTAACTTAAGGAAAGAACTCCTGCACACTGTCCATTCCGCAAGCAAGACTTTATTTATGTTTCGGTCATAGACCTTCGTCAGGTTGCTTCACAGGTTACCAGTGATGGCTTACCTGTGGTAATCTGTGAAACAACCTGACGAAGGTTGTGTTTCCGTACCGTGTCTGACACACAGTGGCTTGTATCAGAGGGAAAGTGAGTGAAATGGCTGGACTGGCACTGTGTGGTGCCTGGGCAAGTGATTAAAGGAAAGTGGTGCCTTTGAACACAGCTACTCCCTCTGGCATGGGCCTCAGATATTTGTGTTTACATGCGCAAAAGCCCCATGACATGTTAAAGACCAGGGGCCTCATTTATCATCAGTTCGTAGAATTCCTCCTAAAATCTGTCGTACGAATGAAATTTAGAATGTTCCTAAGCACGGAAATTTCGGCATTTATCAACCGTGCGTACGCACACCGGTAGGTAACCTGCAATGATAAATTCCACACCTTCCAGATCACCTTGCGCGGGCACGAGCAGACTAATTTACATCCCACAACGCCCCCAATTACCCATATATGGCATCAACAATCCCTTTAAAAGCCACCGGAATTCCTAATTGAGCCTTGGTGGAAAGATGGAGAGGCGCTCGAAGAAACGCAATTTCTCCGACACGGTCCAACAAAATGAAAAAAACATATTTGGCACGTTGGAGGTGGGTTACAAACAAAAGAAAAAATATGGCGTGGGAAAATGTGACAAGCGGCGTAAATGCTGTATGATCGGAACCACGGACTGTGACCGAGATAAAAAAGAAGTGGTGTGATGTTAAATTAAATGCAAAAAATTATATTTTACGCTGTGATGTTATTTGCGCTTTATTCAGCACGCTTAAGACCACAGTAGGCCTACTGAATTAGACACATGTCACGACTCTCTGTCTGAGCCCTGCCTTGTTCGCGCTTTCCCCGACACTTCCCTCATTATCGTAATTAATCACGCACACGTTTCCTTGTTTCTCCGACACGGTTCTCATTATTAAATCTTGTCTCGCACTCGTTTCCTTGTTTCCCTGCACTCATTCTATTATCCCCCTCGCCTGTGTCCATGTCTTGTGTAACGCACTTCACCTGCACTTCCTCATTTAAGCCCTCATTCGATTATCACGATCACCTGCACGGCACGACTATTTATACCCTCTGGTTTCAGTTCCCCTCTGTCAGTTCGTCTCTTCACCAAGGTTTGTTTCTCTGCGGAAAGTTTTGATCCTGACTCCTGTGTCTCCCTGTTACCTTTGTTCGTGCCTTGTCCTAGTATTCCTTGTTCGGTTCCGTCTCCTGCTCGTGTTTACTTTGTTTCCTCCAGTTTTCAGTTTCTTGTCTGGGTTTTTCTGTTTTCTCGTGTAGTCTCGTTTTTCGTGTTTGCTCGTGTTTGTTTTCTCCCCGTTCTGTCTGCCCGTGCCTTTCCCAGTTTCCCTGTACTCCTCCGGACCTCCACTGGCCTTGACCCGGACCGGCTCACCGACTACGCTTCGCCTGCTGCCCCTATCCTGTTCGCCCCGACGACTCGGCCGTCGCCAGCTCAGGCGGTAGAGCGACCGCCTGCCAACGCCGGAGTCGCGGGTTCAATCCCCGCTCAGCCCTCCTGTGCCGATCCTCCTCGGATCCCCGGATTACTTCCGCCACCGCCAGCACAGAACCCCAGTGCCCCCGCACTACTACTACCGCTGCACACCACCCCTGGGATCATGGGTTCGAGCCCCGCTCGACCCACCTTCATTAACCCTCCTATTATCTTTGGGGTCAATTTGACCCGATTCAATGTTTAACACCTCAACAATACACCAAGTATATATATTTTTTGCTTCATCCTTGATGACTTTTCCTAATTAAGGGGGGAGAACTGGGTAAACATAAAATTAACAAGATAATATGTTTTCAATGTCCTGTATGCATGTTGTACGCATCCGTGTTCCTTGGGGTCAATTTGACCCCAAACTGTTTTAGCTGCATAAAACATATACAAAATATCCACATTTTGCACATACATGTTTAAGTTGTTTTAGATCACATTAAGGTGATCAAAACATGCAGTTTTATAGTCTTCAGACAGGTTTCCTCTGTTTATGGCCCTAACCTAACACTAATAATTTTGATGACATGGGAGAGGGGCAAAACAATTTCCACAAGAACCTTGAGGCAATGGTGGCCATGCGCTTAGGGTAATGGGTAACCAGCGGTAGTACCACTGAGGTACTTGGAGCATGGTACTGTCCCACACACTGCTCCCTGGACAGTGCTGTCATGGCCATACAGCCAATATACTAAATGAGGAAGTTCCGTCCCCATTCATTTCAATGGGAAATGGTAGGCTAGTCAATTCAGCCAAAATTGAGCAATTTTCTGATGTTTCAAAATGGAGATTCTGATTCTCATTCATCCAGGTCATAGTACTCAAAAGTTCTAAGTTGTAAGCAACTGGACTTCTTTTTGAAGCTTGAAATTGTGTCTTTTTTTCCCGGGGTCAAATTGACCCCGAAGACAATAGATGTTACTATTCTTGATGACCACAACCAAATTTATTTACAAATGTTACAAATAACAGAAATTTGTATTTAGAGGTACTATGCATCCATTGAAATACCAAAAATATCTTTCTTTCCATTTTTAGATCAATCAGTAAGATTTTATGGCTATTTCCATATTTTTCCATAATCATGAAATACATCATGGATATATGTGGTGTTTATGGGGGCTACGTTATTTTTAAAGGGCTTTTTTTTGGTCCTCAACAAAGAAATATAGTAGTACCTCACACACAAACCAATAACCAAGGCCAATATTTTGAATTATGCACATTTTAAGGAGATTTAAATGGCTGGGGTCAAATCGACCGCAAGGATAAAGGATGTTACAAAATTTGAGGGTAACAGGAGGGTTAAGTCCCCTCAGGGGCTCTGGACTATACTCCCTTTCCCCCCAACCCTCAATAAAACTGTTCTGTTGGCACTTACACTTTGGGTCCACCTCCCTTGTTCTGTTCTGGTTCCAGCCCTAGACCGTGACAACACAAGGACCCAAATACCGTCCAACACACTGTCATACAAAAATAAGCAACATTGTAGGTCCAATATATGCTCCTGTGCAGCGAACGAAGCTCTAGAATCAATACTATTTGCAGTTTCGTTATTCTACCACTAGGTTCCTGTGCGTACGACTGGTCAGGGCTGTGCGTATATTTAGGCACATTCCTACGTACAAGTACGAGTTCATAAATCCCACACTTTGCGCAGGAATGATCGCACGCACCCTTTACGCACAATTCTGTTCGTAAGAACGCTTGATAAATGAGGCCCCTGGGGAAGATGGGGACACTTGCATCTCCCCTTTCAGTGGAAACACTTTGGGATTGGCCCACTGCTACGTGGAGCTGGTTAGAATTTACTCAGTACTATGGTTAGGTTTTGTGTGTGTGTGTGTGTGTGTCTGTGCGTGTGTGTGTGTGCGTGAGAGAGAGAGACAGAGAGAGAGACAGAGAGAGAGAGAAAGCGTGTGTGTTTGTGTGTGTGTGTGTGTGTGTGTGCATGTGTGCATGTGTGTGTGTGTTTCTGCACTTGGATTTTTGTGCTTTAAGTGATGAAAATGGTGCAGCAATTATTGTGGCAAAAAAGCAAACATACAAAATCAATATATAGTAATTGTAGGTGAACCCTACTACCTGTTCTGTGAGTTTATGCAATCATCTACCACTGAAATATTTCAAACTATATGTTTTATAAGAACACATTTCTTCCCAGTTGACCAATTGGAGAAAATCAAACAAGCAGAGCAGAAGAAGGCTCTGGAGGAGGCACAACAGCAGCTTAAAATGAGAGACAGGGAAATTGAGAGGAGGGACAGACTTCTACAGGACAGAGACAAAGAGATAGAGATTACAAATAAATTACTGGAGGAAAAGGAGTTACAGATCAAAGAAGGAGAGAAGAATCTCAAGGAGACGATGGAGAGAACAAAACACCAACTAGGGGAGAAGGCCAAAGAGATACAGAAGATGACACAACAACTAGAAGAGAGAAATACACTCCTCCAGGAGAGAGAGACAGAAGTGCAGAAGATGAAAAACAGAGAGAGGGAGAGAGAGGGACTACTGGAGAACATGAGCAGTGAGGTGGAGACCAGCAAGAGACAACTGGAGTCACTGGGAAAGGACCTGCAGGACAAAGATAGGAAGCTTTTAGAGAACAACAAACAGTTGGATCAGAGGCAGAGACAACTGGAGCAAAAGCACAAGGAAGTGGATGACACAAAGCAGCAATTACAGAACACAAATGTCAAGATGGAGAAATTAAAACAACAACTAGAGAATCAGAACAAGGAGACAGAGAAGACAAAACAACAACTACAGGAGACAAACAAAGAGATGGAGAAGATATCACAACAACTAGAGGAGAGAAATACACTCCTCCAGGAGAGAGAGATAGAAAAGACCAGAGTGATGGAGAAGATGACACAACAACTAGAAGACAGAAACAAAGAGATGGAGAAGACAAAACACCAACTAGAAGAGAGAAACAATGAGATGGAGAAGATGTCACAACAGCTAGAGGAGATAAATACTCTCCTCCAGGAGAGAGAGACAGAACTGGAGAAGATGAGAGGGAGAGAGAGGGAGAGAGAGGGACTACTGGAGAACATGAGCAGTGAGATGGAGACCAGTAACAGACAACTGGAGTCACTGGGAAAGGAACTGCTGCAAAAAGAGAAGGAGCTTTTAGAGAACAACAAACAGTTGGATCAGAGACAGAGACAACTAGAACAAAAGCAGAAAGACATGGATGACACAAAACAGCAATTACAGGACAGGAATGATGAGATTGAGAAGATGAAACAACAACTAGAAAACCAGGACAAAGAGATGAAAAGTACAAAACACCAACAACTGGAGAGAAACAATGAGATACAGAAGATGACACAACAACTAGAGGAGAGGAGTAAAGAGGTACATAACATACACCTTCAGCTAGAGGAAAGAAATAAACAACTTGGAGAGAGAGACGCACAAATAGAAGAAAAGAACAAAGAGATCGAGAGGACGGAACAACGACTAGAACAAAAAATTAAAGAGACTGAAAAGATAAAACACCACCTACAGGAGAGAAACAAGGAGATGGAGAAGATGTCACTACAACTTGAGGAGAGAAATACAGTCCTCCAGGAGACAGAGACAGAACTGGAAAAGATGAAGAAAAGAGAGAGGGAGATGGAGGGACTACTGGAGAACATGAGCAGTGAGGTGGAGACCAGTAAGAGACAACTGGAGTCACTGGGAAAGGAACTGCTGGAAAAAGAGAGGGAGCTTTTAGAGAACAACAAACAGTTGGAGGAGAGACAAATACAACTGGAACAAAAGCAAACAGATGTGGATGACACAAAACAGCAATTACAGGACAGGAATGATGAGATTGAGAAGATGAAACAACAACTAGAAAACCAGGACAAAGAGATGGAGAAGATATCACAACAACTAGAGGAGAGAAATACACTCCTCCAGGAGAGAGAGATAGAAAAGACCAGAGTGATGGAGAAGATGACACAACAACTAGAAGACAGAAACAAAGAGATGGAGAAGACAAAACACCAACTAGAAGAGAGAAACAATGAGATGGAGAAGATGTCACAACAGCTAGAGGAGATAAATACTCTCCTCCAGGAGAGAGAGACAGAACTGGAGAAGATGAGAGGGAGAGAGAGGGACTACTGGAGAACATGAGCAGTGAGATGGAGACCAGTAACAGACAACTGGAGTCACTGGGAAAGGAACTGCTGCAAAAAGAGAAGGAGCTTTTAGAGAACAACAAACAGTTGGATCAGAGACAGAGACAACTAGAACAAAAGCAGAAAGACATGGATGACACAAAACAGCAATTACAGGACAGGAATGATGAGATTGAGAAGATGAAACAACAACTAGAAAACCAGGACAAAGAGATGAAAAGTACAAAACACCAACAACTGGAGAGAAACAATGAGATACAGAAGATGACACAACAACTAGAGGAGAGGAGTAAAGAGGTACATAACATACACCTTCAGCTAGAGGAAAGAAATAAACAACTTGGAGAGAGAGACGCACAAATAGAAGAAAAGAACAAAGAGATCGAGAGGACGGAACAACGACTAGAACAAAAAATTAAAGAGACTGAAAAGATAAAACACCACCTACAGGAGAGAAACAAGGAGATGGAGAAGATGTCACTACAACTTGAGGAGAGAAATACAGTCCTCCAGGAGACAGAGACAGAACTGGAAAAGATGAAGAAAAGAGAGAGGGAGATGGAGGGACTACTGGAGAACATGAGCAGTGAGGTGGAGACCAGTAAGAGACAACTGGAGTCACTGGGAAAGGAACTGCTGGAAAAAGAGAGGGAGCTTTTAGAGAACAACAAACAGTTGGAGGAGAGACAAATACAACTGGAACAAAAGCAAACAGATGTGGATGACACAAAACAGCAATTACAGGACAGGAATGATGAGATTGAGAAGATGAAACAACAACTAGAAAACCAGGACAAAGAGATGGAGAAGATATCACAACAACTAGAGGAGAGAAATACACTCCTCCAGGAGAGAGAGATAGAAAAGACCAGAGTGATGGAGAAGATGACACAACAACTAGAAGACAGAAACAAAGAGATGGAGAAGACAAAACACCAACTAGAAGAGAGAAACAATGAGATGGAGAAGATGTCACAACAGCTAGAGGAGATAAATACTCTCCTCCAGGAGAGAGAGACAGAACTGGAGAAGATGAGAGGGAGAGAGAGGGAGAGAGAGGGACTACTGGAGAACATGAGCAGTGAGATGGAGACCAGTAACAGACAACTGGAGTCACTGGGAAAGGAACTGCTGCAAAAAGAGAAGGAGCTTTTAGAGAACAACAAACAGTTGGATCAGAGACAGAGACAACTAGAACAAAAGCAGAAAGACATGGATGACACAAAACAGCAATTACAGGACAGGAATGATGAGATTGAGAAGATGAAACAACAACTAGAAAACCAGGACAAAGAGATGAAAAGTACAAAACACCAACAACTGGAGAGAAACAATGAGATACAGAAGATGACACAACAACTAGAGGAGAGGAGTAAAGAGGTACATAACATACACCTTCAGCTAGAGGAAAGAAATAAACAACTTGGAGAGAGAGACGCACAAATAGAAGAAAAGAACAAAGAGATCGAGAGGACGGAACAACGACTAGAACAAAAAATTAAAGAGACTGAAAAGATAAAACACCACCTACAGGAGAGAAACAAGGAGATGGAGAAGATGTCACTACAACTTGAGGAGAGAAATACAGTCCTCCAGGAGACAGAGACAGAACTGGAAAAGATGAAGAAAAGAGAGAGGGAGATGGAGGGACTACTGGAGAACATGAGCAGTGAGGTGGAGACCAGTAAGAGACAACTGGAGTCACTGGGAAAGGAACTGCTGGAAAAAGAGAGGGAGCTTTTAGAGAACAACAAACAGTTGGAGGAGAGACAAATACAACTGGAACAAAAGCAAACAGATGTGGATGACACAAAACAGCAATTACAGAACAGGAATGATGAGATGGAGAGGACAAAACACCAACTAGAGGAAAAGACCAAAGCGATGGACAAGATGACACAACAACTAGAAGCCAACAAAGAGATGGATAAGATGAAACAACAACTAGAGAATCATAACAAGGAGATGGATAAGATGTCACTACAACTCGAGGAGAGAAATACACTCCTTCAGGAGAGAGAGACAGAACTGGAGAAGATGGGAAACAGAGAGAGGGAGAGAGAGGGACTACTGGAGAACATGAGCAGTGAGGTGGAGACCAGTAAGAGACAACTGGAGTCACTGGGAAAGGAACTGCAGGACAGGAACAGCCAACTACAGGAGCTGAGAACCCAACTGCTGGAAAAAGAGAGGGAACTGGAGCAGAGAGACAGACAGGTGGAGGAGAGAGAGAGACAGCTTGAGGAGCGAGAGAGAGGGCTGGAGATAAAGAAAGCATATGGAGATGGTGAGTATGAGAAAGTCTTTTAGATTCTATTTTTTATAATTATATATATTTATTTATTCATAGTGTGAGCTGTTACATGTCAACAGTAGCTAACCCAGCTATAGTTATGATGCAGTGTGTGTGTGTATGTGTTTGGCTTGCAGGTGCATATCCTCCTCACAGGAGAAGAAGATGGAGCATGGAGGAGCCTCCACAGAGTGAGTCACCAGTGGTCTCAGCTCCACCCAGGGCTGTAACATTCACACAGCTCATCATCACAGCATCATCACCAACACATAACTCATCATGTGTAGCATTCACACAGCTGATCATCACAGCACTCCTACAAGTAATAAATAATTGAATAGGCCTTACTGACTGATACCCACACTCACTCTCATGAATAACACTATACACAACACGTCTACTCACAACCAGTTCCCCTCAGCTCTGGCAAAACCTAATGAATGTTGTTACGCCCGGCTCGTCACTGGCGCAACATAAAAGAGGCACAACAAAATGGGTTAAATACACAAAAATATTTTTATTGAAAAAGAGGAAAAAATATACAGAACATGCGTCTAGGGGGAAAAACAATGCATAAATGCGTGTGTCGGATGTCTGTAAGTAGGAATGTGTGTGTGTGTGTGTGTGTGTGTGTGTGTGTGTGTGTGTGTGTGTGTGTTCAAAAAGGGAGATCAGCAAAAAGATGACAGAGGAGCAAAAGCGCTGCCAAGGAGAGGGTGAGGCGTCCTTAAATACCTACACCTATTCAGGTGTAGGCAATTCCCTCCAATTAGCTGCCCCTTAATGCCAATTAGGCACCTGAGCCTCATCTGGCCATCACGAAACTCAAGGAGCCCACAGGTAGAACAGAGGGGCGTGACAATGTCTTAGAACCCCAGTTAGAAATGACACCCATTGCTGAAGTGCAAACCCATTCTCCTTCATTGCCAAACACTGTCCTCTTGTGGGCATTGTTGGTACTGCCTCTAAATCAGTGGTTCTTAACCTTGTTGCAGGTACCGAACCCCACCAGTTTCATATGCTCATTCACCGAACCCTTCTTTAGTAAAAAATAAAAAATATATATGATTTTTTTACTGGTGCACAAAATGAACCGTGCATTAACAGTTCTGCCGAGCCTCCACCGAACCCCTGAGACCGACTCACCGAACCCCTAGGGTTCGATCGAACCCAGGTTAAGAACCACTGCTCTAAATCATGAGAAGGGTGTTGTAGGCTGGTCCACTAGACTGTAGGGTGTTTGGCTGTCTATGTATCTGTGGTACGCACACACACTGGCATGTGCTGCCCATGTATTTGGTGCTCTATATTATTTTATAATCCAAGATATTAGTGATATTGTGTCTGATATGTGTCTTTTGCACAGCCTATGTATATTTACTTTAGGGAACTATTATTTTTAATTTAACCTTTTATAACATGATGTATGTTTAGGGAAGTGTTCTTGGGAAATAATCACAGTTGTGTAACGGCTGTTAACTCTAGTTTTGGAGGCTGGCTGGTGGGCGTTTATTGGGTAGTCATGGGAACCACAGAGCTGCCTCCTTACCCTGAACATGTGTTTTTATAAATCAGTTCACTAACCAATGACTGCTTATCTTTCCCTGATTCACCTGTGTGACAAAGTATGTGGCAAATGTGTGTGACAGCATACTGTGTGTGTGTGTGTGTGTGTATATATGTGTGTGTGTGTGTGTGTGTGTGTGTGTGTGTGTATATGTGTGTGTGTGTGTGTCTGTGTGTGTGTGTGTGTGTGTTTGCAGTGGGAGGAGAGAGTCCTGGTCCAGCCCCCCCAGTGTCTCCTGCTGTGTCTGAGCTGAGGCTGGTGCTGCTGGGGGGGAGTGCAGCTGGGAAGAGGGCAGCAGGAAACACCATCCTGGGCACAGAGGAGTTTGGGAGGCAGGCCAGCACACACACACTCACACACACATCCACAGAGACCCAGCACAGTGAGAGCAGACAGGGGGAGGTGGCTGGGAGACGGGTGACTGTGGTGGAGACTCCAGACTGGTTCTGCAGTGGGCTCTCTGAGAAGGACATGAGACAGGACATAGGGCTTTGTGTCCGTCTGTCTGCCCCAGGACCTCACGCCTTCCTCCTGGTGGTTCCACTGGAGCCGTCTGAAGGGGAGGAGAGGAGGATGCTGGAGAAGATGGAGGACATTTTTGGGGAGGGCTGTTGGAGACACACACTGATCCTTCTCACCCATGCCGAGGGGCTGGGAGATAGGAGTGTGGAGGAGTTGCTCCAGACAGGGAGCCAGGAGCTCCGGCAGCTGGTAGAGAAATGTGGGAACAGGTGTCACCTTCTTAACACTAAGGACCGGCCTGATGACACACAGATCACACAGCTGCTAGAGAAGATAGAAGAGATGGTGTCAGGAAACAGAGAGACGTTCTACAGCAGTGAGACCTACCAGGAGGCAGAGAGACAGGCCAGAGAGATAGAGAGAATTCATAGACAGACAGAGGAAAAGAGAGGGATGAAGGAGAAGGAGATAAAGAGTGAACATGAAAAGGAATTAGAAAATGGACAAAGAAATGAAAGAAAGAGATGACCAGATCCTTGTCCTGGAGGAGAGAATACGAGAGCTGGAAAAAGAGTTGGAGAGTGAAAAGAATATGGAGAGGAGGAGAGAGCTGGAGATACAGCTGGAAGAGGAGAAGAGGAAAACTACAGAAATGCAGATGGAGAAAGAGAGACTAGAAGAAGAGTTTGAGAAAGACAAGGTCGAGATGGAGGAAAGACACAGAGAGAAGATAGAGGTGATGAGAGAGAGCTATAAGAGAGAGGCCAGGGCTGAAGTAGAGATAATTCTAATGAAGATCCTGCTTGAACTACAGAGAAACATCAGCATCACCAAAGAGAAGATGGAGGGAGAGTTCAACAGACAGCTGGAGGAGAAAAACAGAGAGATGGAGAGACTGAGGCAGCAGCTGCAACAGAAAGAGTCAGAGTCAGAAGAGGAGAGGGCAGCCATCAGGAGACTCAGCACAGGTCTCCTCACAGCAGCCAGTCCAGAGCTGCCCTGGAGAGAGTACGCAGAACCAATTTCCTGTGTCACATATCTCTGACGACCTCTCCTGGTTAAAGAACACTGCATCACTGGCCAGTAAAGCCCAAAAGCGACTCTATGGATGAAGGGAGAGAGAGAGAAAGAGAGATTAGGAGAAAGAGTGTGTTCTGTATGTATATATAGAATTGTACCCAGGCGATGTGTGTATTTATATTTATTTTATTTATATGCTGCAAAATAACATAAATGTTTAACATATCAACTCCAAAACTCTTTACTTGGACCTCACAATGAGGAAGTGACAAATGACATGCTATATTATTTGTGTTCTTGCTATCCTGAGTGTAACATGTAAAATTATAGTAAGTGACATTTTGCCACTACTATGACTTCAGATCAATAAATTAGCTAATAATAAATAAAAGCTAATAACCAATAGGAGTGTAACCTTTTCACCTACCCCTCTCCACACTGGTGCTATATTACATAGTACAGAGTGCAGTTACACTGGTGCTATATTACATGTTACAGAGAGAGTGCAGTTACACTGGTGCTATATTACATGTTACAGAGAGAGTGCAGTTACACTGGTGCTATATTACATGTTACAGAGTGCAGTTACACTGGTGCTATATTACATGTTACAGAGAGAGTACAGTAACACTGGTGCTATATTACATGTTACAGAGTGCAGTTACACTGGTGATATATTACATGTTACAGAGAGAGTGCAGTTACAGTGGTGCTATATTTCATGTTACAGAGAGAGTGCAGTTACACTGGTGCTATATTACATGTTACAGAGTGCAGTTACACTGGTGATATATTACATGTTACAGAGAGAGTGCAGTTACACTGGTGCTATATTACATGTTACAGAGAGAGTGCAGTTACACTGGTGCTATATTACATGTTACAGAGTGCAGTTACACTGGTGCTATATTACATGGTACAGAGAGAGTGCAGCATCTGAAAGAAAAAGTGTCGGAGTCAGAAGATCCAGAGACTCAGAACAGTCCACCACCCCCCCCTTTCTCTTTTACACACACACACACACACACACACACACACAAACTTGCTCATGTTTTCGAGAAGCATGCTGCCTGTTCCACTACAAAATTTCAGGTGTCAAGTAGAATTCTCAGAGAGCTTTATTCACGACACGCCAGGAACTCTTAGAGAAGCTCTCCGCAGTGAGGCTAAAGTTACTGAACAAGAGAGAGAGAAAGAGAGAGAGGGAGAGAGAGAGAGAGTGAGAGAGAGAGAGAGAACGCTGCTCATCCTGTGGTTGGGTTTGTTTTCTACAAGTCTGTCCTACTCCACCCACCTACTCCACCTGCTCTTTCCACTCTACGACCATCACGAGTCTGTCCCCCTTCACCCACCTACTCCACCTGCTCTTTCCACTGTACGACCATCACGAGTCTGTCCCACTTCACCCACCTACTCCTAGATCTTTCCACTCTACGACCATCACGAGTCTGGGTGATCCTGTGGTTGGGTTTGTTTTCTACAAGTGTATTTGGTACGTAAACATGTGTACCTACTGGGTGAGAAGGTGACAAACACTCATGTGTGGACGCTGTATTTGTGGATTGAGATGATATTTTGCAGGGTGGGGTTTCTGTGAACACATAATTGCTGTGGAGGCCCAGTGTTTGTCAGTAGATGGCTTCCGTGTGCTCTACAGCAACCTGCTAAATTATTACTTTCAGATAAGCAATTAGGCTACTACGCCACAATCTACACTCAGGGCCTGACTTATTATGAGGTACAGGTACAGTGCCCCTGAGATGCCAATTCAGTTAGAAAAGACAAGACAGGCACAAATGAGGAGGCTCAGGACACGAGCGTGAAGAGGATGAGGAGCATGTTGGATCTGGGCAACATCCACAGCACTCAGAGGCAAAGACCATCTGTACGACATCCTTGAGGAGACAGAACCCTTTATGATGAAGGAACTGAAGGAGCAGGACAGATAAGCTGTTGGACCTGGGCAACGTGAGCTGCAGCAGGAAAGCCAAAGACCTGTTGTATGACATCCTGGAGGAGAAACAATCCTTCATGATGGAGGAACTGAGGGAGCAGGACGGATCTGTGTGAGGGTGAGAACGTGGGTGGGGGAATAAATGACCAGCGCTCTCCCACACCCTTATGCATAGCTGGGCTGCCCTTGAACAGGGCATCTAACCCCACAGGCAAGCATAACATATAATATAATAACAATAACTATACATTAATCATGCTCAAATAATTATGATGCACATGTATTGCATTGTTTCCTACCTATGCAACACCACTGCCAACACATGTATTGTACCCATCAGAGAAAATGAGAATAAATGTGTTTATTGCACACTGCGTGTGTGTCAGTCTCAGCTCATAGACTAGTGCTCATGCCCACCTTCATCCCACACAGAGGAAGAGCTGGGAACCAGTTTAACAGATTTATGTGTCACACACTTACACATGCAGAGTAACACATGCAGTCACATTATGAACCAAATCATGCATTGGCTATGGTCCAAGAAGAAGAGGAAGAAGAAGAAGAAGAATGAGAAGAAGGAGAGGAAGAAGAAGAAGATTGTAGATTGTATGTAGATTATGTTTTGTGTGTTTTGTGTAATGATGATTTTATTGAGTTATTTTATTAAGTATGACTTGTATGTAAGTGTATGATTGATTGTTTTGTGTTTGCTTGTCTTGTTTAGCTCTACAGTGTTTCAATT
>CM059269.1:799419-806919 GCA_030347295.1 Setipinna tenuifilis
ATTATATACACGCCTATTGTACTTTTTGCTATGTTTAGCCTATATTTTTATGTTTTGTTCTTGTTATGTTTTACTGTCATGTTTATAAAATGTTTAATGTTTATTGTGGTGGGGGAGCACTGCAATTTCAAATCCTGTGTGTACAACCTGTACATACTGTATGGCTTTTCAAAGTAAAGCTGACTTTGACTTTGAGAAGAGCAATGATTGAAGGCAGCTAGCCATAGCGCAATCTTTCGGTGGTTTGCTAAGCACATTTATGCTAACTTCATATAGTTTGAAAGACATGATCAATTTGTTTACATCAAGCATACACCAACCTTTTTACTCTGTGTGTGTGTGTGTGTGTGTGTGTGTGTGTTTGTGTATAACAACTTAGCTGTTTCTATTTTCTATCTTCAGGAGACAAAGACTACAGGCGAGCTGGTAAGTGTGTTATTGATTGGCTGATGAGTGACAGAGAGAAGTCCACTGATTGGCTGATGAGTGACAGAGAGAAGTCCACTGATTGGCTGATGGTTATTTAGATTTTTTTCTGCATGAAGAAGATAATTTATAGCCTGTCCCTATATTAGCTATTCAGCCTGTCATTGACTTACATTACTATGAATTCCTGGGACTGTCACAGAATTTTTGACGATTGTGTGTGTGTGTGTGTGTGTGTGTGTGTTCCTTTTGCAGCACATAGGAACATAACTGCTGGGGAGAGGGAGAGAATGGAGCAATCTGTCCAACATCTTCAGATTCGTAAGCATGTGTTTCTGCAGACCCCTATTCACTATTTATAACCCTCTCTCAGAGTAATCATGGAGCGTTATAACAACATCTTCAGATTTATAAGCATGTGTTTCTGCAGACCTAACCCTTGTTCACTGTTTATAACAACATCTTCAGATTCGTAAGCATGTGTTTCTGCAGACTCCTATTCACTGCTTATAACAACATCTTCAGATTCGTAAGCATGTGTTTCTGAAGACCTAACCCCTGTTCACTGCTTATAACCCCTCTGACTGCAATGATGGAATGTTGTAATAACACCTTTATTGAACTATCTTCTGGCAGGTTTATCGGACAAGCTGATGGCCGAACTGTCTGTGATGGAGAAACAGCTGAAGGCCAAGCAAGAGGAGCTGGAGGAGACACAGAACAACATGAAGAGCACAATACAAGAGCTAGAGGTTAAAAACAGACTCCTGCAGGAGAGAGACACAGAGCTGGAGAACAAAACAAGACAAGAGCGCACAAGAGACAGACTACTGCAGAACTTGACCAGTGAGGCGGAGACCAGTAGGAGACAACTGGAGTCACTGGGAAAGGAACTGCAGGACAGGAACAGCCAACTACAGGAGCTGAGAAAACAACTGCTGGAAAAGGACCGGCAGCTGAAGGAGAGAGACGGAGAGCTTTTAGATAATGACGATCCAAATGTTGTGTCCTCCAGAAAAAGAAACAGCATGGATGCCGGGCCTCCATACAGTAAGCCAAATTTAAGTTTTGTTTAAAATTATTTTCTCATTGAATTAATATTAGAAGCCACATTTGTACATGGGCAAATCAAAACAATGTAAAGATTAACAATTATAGAAAAATTACAAAAACAACACCACTGTATCACAAGTGTCTGTGTGTGTGTGTGTGTGTGTTTGCAGTGGGAGGAGAGAGTCCTGGTCCAGCCCCCCCAGTGTCTCCTGCTGTGTCTGAGCTGAGGCTGGTGCTGCTGGGGGGGAGTGCAGCTGGGAAGAGGGCAGCAGGAAACACCATCCTGGTCACAGAGGAGTTTGGGAGGCAGGCCAGCACACACACACTCACACACTCACCCACAGAGACCCAGCACAGTGAGAGCAGACAGGGCGAGGTGGCTGGGAGACGGGTGACTGTGGTGGAGACTCCAGACTGGTTCTGCAGTGGACTCTCTGAGAAAGACGTGAGACAGGACGTGGGGCTTTGTGTCCATCTGTCTGCCCCAGGACCTCATGCCTTTCTCCTAGTGGTTCCAGTGGAGCTGTCTGAAGGGGATGAGAGAAGGATGCTAGAGAAGATGGAGGACATTTTTGGGGAGGGCTGTTGGAGACACACACTGATCCTCTTCACCCATGCTGAGGGGCTGGGAGAGAGGAGTGTGGAGGAGTTGCTCCAGACAGGGAGCCAGGAGCTCCAGCAGCTGGTGGAGAAATGTGGGAACAGGTGTCACCTTATCAACACTAAGGACCGGCCTGATAACACACAGATCACACAGCTGCTAGAGAAGATAGAAGAGATGGTGTCAGGAAACAGAGAGACGTTCTACAGCAGTGAGACCTACCAGGAGGCAGAGAGGCAGGTGAGAGAGCTGGAGAGACTGAGACAGGTAGAAAGTAGCAGGGAGGTTGAGAGACTGAGGCAGGCGCTTGCAGACAGAGACACAGAGGCTGAGAGACTGAGGCAGGCGCTTGCAGACAGAGACACCGAGGCTGAGAGACTGAGGCAGGCCATCCAGAGACTCAGCACGTCTCTCCTCAGTGTCATGAGTGCAGAGGATCAGCTTGGAGACACACCATAGATAGATAGATAGATAGTTAGATAGACGGACAGATAGATAGATAGACGGACAGACAGACAGACACTGTAGATAGACAGATAGAGAGTGACGAAAAGAAAGGGAGAGAGAGGGGGAAAAGTGTGAGAGGGAGAGGGGAGGATGAAGAGTTCCGGGTTAACAGATATATAAAGATAGAGTGAGAGAGAGACAGAAAGAGGGAGGGAGTGATAGAGAGAGAGAGAGAGAGGGAGGGAGTGATAGAGAGAGAGAGAGAGGAAGAGGAAGGGAGGGAGAGGGGAGGATGAAGAGTAGATAGAGGAGGTGAAGCTGCCATTGAGACTGTGAGGACTTTAACCTGCAGTTACTGCAACACACTCAGCACTGCACTCCACAACCCATCATGTGTCATACGGCCTATGTGTCACTAACAACTGAACATGAATGACAGGGATATATACTGATTAACTGAGATACTGAGTAACTGTAGATGTAGAGATGTATTTCCTTTATAGTTGTATTTTTTTAACGAAATGTTCAGTGGCAGAGCATGAATAAATAGTTTATTATGTAATTGTATCCAGTGTTACGTGGCGAAAAAACCTCTACGCATACTGAGTAGTTTAAACACAAAACAGAACTCTGAATCCCCTACAGAAAGAGACAAGAAACGCTAACGGTTGGAGAGTCTTTTATTCACAACACCACTCAAAACCAGCAACCTATCATGTGTCATACCTGCCTATGTGTCATTAAAAACTGAAAATGAATAGAGAGTGATGTATATTCTCTTTGTATAGAAAACTGAGATCCATATCAACTGTAGACAGACATGTGATAGACATTTTTCATTTTGTTGTCACTGCAAAATATGAAATATATATGTATATGTAGATTTACATTTTTGAAAGCATATATATATATGCTTCCAAAAATATAAATAATGATCGTTTATTTGCTTAATTATAGCAATTTACAAGACATGAACATTCACTGCATTGTGTTGATTGATAAAAATAAATGACTATCACTGACTTTTGAAGGCATTCCTAGTTCACAGCATTTCTTCACACCTGGCTATAACAGTACTGTGTGTATATAACATGGCCTTGAGCTTTAGTGCCACCTGGTGGTGAACTGGAGTAAGTGTAAGAGGATCAGGCTGTTTATTCAGACTTAAGAGTGAAAGGGAAAGGAGAGATTACATTACCACCTAAGAGACATTCTGAGTTGACAGTAAGTGAAACAGTATATGCCAGATAAAACACACACACACACACACACACACACACACACACAACCTTTCTATCCTTATGGGGTACTCCCATTGACTCCTATCATAATATAACTAAAAAATGCTAAACTGTCCATCTCTAACCCTAGCAATGTTTTGGCACTTTTTGTTCTATCAGTAATGACAACATAACCAAGGAAAACACCGTTAGACTAGTGGAGAACACAATTTTTCCCCACAAACCACCCCTTGCCTGGTTTTCCTATCTTGGTGGAGAATAGTTGTGTCCCATATACACATACAGGTTTCAGTGCGCGCACACACACACACACACACACACACACACACACACGTACATGTACAAACAGGTTAGGGTAGCCTCAGTCTGGTGTAACTGCAGTATTAATATGGCCTTGTGTACAATAGCTTGCTAACAGCTTGCCAGCTGAGCTCAGTTAGCTTACTTGCTACTGGTGCCTGTGGCCTGCTCATGGGCGTCATGTGTTTATTTGCATATATGGTTGGATCCCTTTCCGCACTGTACTGTATGTGTGACCACAAGGACAAAAGGGAATCGCTTCCTATTTTCACTTGTCTTCTGTGACTGCGGCATTGTGGGACAAAAGAACATTGATGAGGAGCCTCTGTAGTTACGGTTCTAATGAGGCTGTGTCGGAGAAGGCCTGAATCCCTCTCCCCCTCCCCCTTGTCCTTCTTCCACAGGTTGTGTGACCGCAGCAGAAGCAGGCGCACACAAACGGAGGGCGACCCCCTGCCCCCCGCTGCTGCTGCCTCAAGTGGGCATTACAAAACCGATCGGTGCACGTGTTATTAATGCATGTGGTTGGGGCTGCATGGCCGCTGGCAATAAATAAATAAATACAAAATATTTTTTGCAAGTCCCCCACTCGCCACTCGACATGTGCTGGCCAATCAGGTTGCTCTCTGAACTTCCTCCACTTAGTCCGTGAACCCCACAGACTGTATGTGGTGAACACACCCAAAGTCGCATGTCAGAGACGGTGAGGCGAAGTGCCCGTTTGTAACGGTGGCTACGAATTCTTCTCCTACGAAGCGCTTTTATACAAAAAATTGATCTACAGTTGTCCGATTAGAGGGCAGAGAAAATACACAAATCGATAGGTTCCGCGTTTCTCACGCTACGGAAACAAAAGTGAAACTTTCAGCTTAGAATTTTCAGAGGGACTTTCCGTTAGAATTTCCGTATTTATCTGAAGAGGACCTGTTGTGGTGTTAACACAGCCAGCCTGTCCTGTCAACAGCAGGAGTGTCCAGTCTGCAGGATCAACAGCCTGTGTGTGTTTGGGGTGCTGAGACTCTACCAAGCCAAGGAAACACCATTTCACTCTCACAGCTAAAGCACTCAACTGTGAGGTAAGACCCACTTTGCAATGAGATCAAATCTACCACCCAACCTCGACCTCTGTATAGTCCAGACATCCAATATTTATATTTAAATGTATATTATATTATATTATATTACAGAATTTAAAGTACAGAACTCTGGCTATATTTAACTTACTATAGAATGCAGGAGAATGCTGTAGCTGTAGCAGTTGAGTGGCTAGTGATATAAGCTACTTTAAATAACATAAGGAAGAACTGATCTGTAACGCACACATTAGCTGTCTCCTAAACAAAAACACCAAGTACGGTAAAAATGTCTTGTTAAGACTACAGTGCACAAGCACACATTACTTAAGGACGATATGTGTATTATTTTCCCTTAGTACTGGAAGACATTTTCAACTTTGTGACATATTCAATGTAGTTAAACTTAAACTTTAGTGGCAATTTAACACATCCCCTGTACATGACATTTTGTTTGTGACAAGGGGAACAAAAGGCCTGGTGAACGGAAGTAGCTCTGTGCAAAGCCCATAAGCATACGTGACATCTGTCACAGAGTTAACCAAAACAGGGTTGGTGTGGCTTTCAGTTTTAGTAGTATGGCAAGCCAAAGCGTCCACATTTACGCCTATTTGTAACGTGTTAAATAAGGAAAAAAGCGTAAAAAACGCCGTATTTTCGAGCATTTACGTATTTGACTATCTATATTACGGCGTTAAATGCGCCGTTTTCTTTGCTTATTTGACGTGTATTATAGGCTTATAAACATTCTTATTTGACGCGTCAGAGATTCATATTTGACGTGTCAAATTCTTGTTCAACACGTCAAATTCTTATTTAACGCCTTCATATGATAATGATCTCCTCCCACTGGTTTTCCCAGTCAATGAATTTAAAGTGCCTTCAGCCAATCACTAACCGAAACAAACAGACCAGAACAGTCTGATACAGACCTCCCTGTGCACTGATCTTCCCTAATGCAATCAAAGTTTTCTCAAACCAGGATGATGATGATGATGGTGGTGATAGATAGATAGATAGATAGATAGATAGATAGATAGATAGATAGATAGATAGATAGATAGATAGATAGATAGATAGATAGATAGATAGATAGATAGATAGATAGATAGACAGACAGACAGACAGACCCCCTAGGGCAGGGAAGATCTGAGTATTCACACCACACAGTATTCACACCTGCAGGCAAACGCCAGGCCCCTCAGGCCGTCCTCGCTAGTGCCTAATGGCGGGAGGTGAAAGGCCCCGGCAGAAGAGACTTCTGGACCTGAGCTCTCTCATCCTCCCTGGAAGGAGGCGACCCAAAGGCACAGCATCACCTGATTGCCATCAGCACCTGAGAATACTCCAGTCACACTGTGGAGCTGTGTTCCTTCCTGCAGTCACTTCACCACCAGCCTGCTGACACAAGAAGGCTACGCACTGTGATGTTTTTATTGTTTTTAAAAATAATATGCCACTGACAGTAAATAGGCTACACAACAACATATTTTACTGTGGCAAATGAAGCACATCTTTAGGTGAGTTTG
The DNA here is from genome assembly GCA_030347295.1 of Setipinna tenuifilis. Classification (NCBI taxonomy): domain Eukaryota; kingdom Metazoa; phylum Chordata; class Actinopteri; order Clupeiformes; family Engraulidae; genus Setipinna; species Setipinna tenuifilis. The sequence goes on from CM059269.1 coordinate 806,090, forward strand.
TTTGGTAAGCTGCCTGGACTAAGATCACTACACAGAAGTAAGGCCACATCTTGAACGTGATGGATCATAACGTGTCCAAGTATTCATCTGTTCATGGAAGAACTCGTAATATTTTAAAGCCATACCTGATCAAACATATCAAATTAGGGTTTCCCAAAATGTTGGTCTGTCAGACTTCAAGAGAGCGAACTGGCTTCTCACCAACATTTCAGCGTGTGTGAGTGGAATTTCAGTTCCATTCCACTCACACACGCTGTGGGTGGCCGCGCGAGCCACAACCCCCGTCACTTGGAAACTCCAAATCCCACAAACCGCAGCAGCTCATAGGAGGTAGGCCTACCTGCCAAACAGGTTGCTCTCCGATCTTCTTCCGTCTCGTCCGTGAACACAGACAGAAACACTCAGGTGCGGTGCGTGTTTGTCATGGTGGCTACGGATTCTTCTCCTGCGAGGCGCTTCTCTACAAATTCGACATAAAAGTGTGGATATCTGCTGGACGTGGTTGTTGAATCTACAGTTGCCCAAAGAGAGGACAGAAAAAATACACATCGATAGATTCCTCGTTTCTCACACTACCTAAAAAACTTTCAAATCAGCCATTTCATGTGAGCGACTGTTAGGCCCACTTGAAAAAAAAAAAAAAAATTCACACGTGGGACTGTTACTGAAATATAAAGAGGATCTCCAAATTTGTCTGAGGAGTACTTTTTCCTGTTTTGGGTGACACAGCCAGGATTCCCGCTGTCCTTGGAGTGTGTGTGAAACCTGTCTACAGCAGGAGTGTCCAGTCTGCAGGATCGACAGCCTGTGTGTTTGGGGTGTTGAGACTC
>CM059269.1:819419-829419 GCA_030347295.1 Setipinna tenuifilis
GTCAGAGCTCTGTTTTCTGAGCAGTTGTGCAGCTTCAAAACCAGGAAGTGACACTATACGCGACCCCGTGTCTCAGACGTTCACCCTACAAAGTCACAGCTCAAGCACATTGAGTGAATGCAACAATATTTTCCATTTATACTATTGTCATGATATTTGGTGTTGTCATCAACCTTGCACATAATCAGTGTTGTTTCAGTCAATGCTATGTCCTATTATGGTCACGTAATGTGTGAAATACAGCATTATGTGTCTTTTATTAAGTGTCATTCCAAGTTTGGCAAATGGAACACACCCCACTCCGTTTTTGCTGTGTTACATCATGAGTAATGTATGAGTAATATCTACAGTGTTACAACATTAGTAATATCTCGTGTTACATCATGAGTAATATCTAGTGTTACATCATGAGTAATATCTAGAGTGTTACATCATGAGTAATATCTATAGTGTTACATCATCAGTAAAATTTATCAGTAAAAGTGAGAGACATACATGCAGCACTCAGACACACAGAAGCATGTTTTTGTGTCTTAAAGAACACATGCCCTAGCACATGCATTAGTCATTTTGGTATTGGATATGAGTCATGTACATTATGGATAGACAGATGATGATGATGATGATTATTATTATTATTACTACTACTACTACAACTACAACTAATAGTAGTAGTAGTAATAATAATCATCATCATCATCATCATCATCATCATTATCTTGTATAGCACATTGTGTTTAATATGTTTGATTGGTTTGTAAATATCAGATATGTATTTTATAAATGGTACATACACTTTTCATGGTTGAAATGTTTTGTAAAAACGGATTTTTACTCAGATGCTATGTGATCCTCATTTATTGCTGGTGTGTTTAATGTATGTTTTTATTATTTTGAATAAACCGCAAGAATTTGACTTTTTATGACCACAGTGTTGGGCTCATTTGAATAGTCTTATACCAGAGTGATAAACAGCATCCAAAGTACTTGAAGACCGTGACATACAGTGCTGCCCATAACATGACCGTGACGTAGCTTAAACATAGCTGGTTTAACAGACAGCTGGGTGACAAGACAAGTGACAAGTGAATGCTGGAGAACGGCAGAGGCATTAACACCTTTAGAAAGGTAGAGGAAAAGGGAAGAGCAAAGAAACTGAGGTAGACCTGGTAACACTTTACAATAAGGGTATATGAATGTACATTTATTAATATATTAACTACTGCGTAAACCACAGTGCATTCATGTTTAACACATACTGAGTCCTACATAATTTACTATTAAATCATGGTTAAGGAATACATGGTATATCAGACCTTCATTAATCCCAAAAATTGAGGTGTTTATTACATGGTAGATTAGTTTGCCACTTTATAATAAGGGTACATGAATATGCCAGTATTCCTTAACTGTGATTTAGTAGTAATAATCATGTACGACTCGGTAGGCCTATGTGTTAAACATTAATGGATGTTTATTTTGTAATGATTCATGTATATGTACTAATCATTCACTTCTTGTGCTTTATACAGTAGTTAATACATTAATAAATGTATATTCATGTACCCTTATTGTAAAGTGTTACCAACCTCACTCACTGACCAATAGAGGGCACTAGAGTGCCATGATATAAAAATAATCAGATAATAATGTGTACACAGTTAGATTTACCAATTGAGAAAAAATATAAATATAAAAGAACATGATTTGCCCATACACTACATGTGGTAGATTGCAAGTGCCCATCACCACTGGTTTAAACACTGGTGTTATGTGTCTCAGTTCAGTGAGATATTCAGGTAGTGCAGCAAAACGGTTTCCCCATTAAAAGTGGTTTGTCCATCAAATAAGCATAAGTGTCTCTGGGTCTCTGTTGAATAGTCTCACCCCCACAGCATTTAGACATTAGTTCTTTGCATAGGTCTTTGCATGCAAAATGGTTGAGAAGTTGCCATAATACATATCAAGAATATTTCCATACATTTCCATTAGACTAAAATCGGTCCTAAATTGTTAAATTGCTCCCAGGCGAATGTTGGCTTTCTCTAACAAAGGGGAATGTGTAAAGCTTAGATGAGATGAAACATGGATATGTAAAGTATATGGTGTGTGTGTGTGTGTGTGATCACCAGCCACATACACAGATGACCCCTCTGGCTGCCATGGATGCAGCGTGTGATGGCATCACAGCAGATACCAGCAGAGGCTGGATAAGACACTAAAAGATTCTGTCCATGCTGCATCGCAAGACAAGATATTTGTTATAATGTGGATGAGAATCTGTGCCCTGACAGACAGGAACAACAGGACGTCTAGGAAGACTCTACTGCACTTAATACAGATTTTTTTGTGCTATGCAGTGCTGTTTTTATGCCAGAATCCTGCCAGTCTCTTACAATCAACCTCACATATATATTAAGGTGCAATTTACAATAACTGTCTGTCGCGGTGCTGGGTTCTGGTGTCAGCTAAATGTCTTGCGTGTTTACTAATGCTGTGCCGTTTGCCTTTGGCTGCTGTTCCTGTTATTTCCTGTAGGTGGAGTTAATGGGTTCTTGCCGATCCTCCTCCTATAAAAGGCCGCCTCCTTGCAAGATGTCTCTCTCTCTCTCAACCAGCACACTTGCACACCAGCACCTTTGTCATTGGTATCTGTGTTTGCTTAGTTATGCTTTAACTAGAGTATCCTCTGTCTTGCTACTACTCTAACCTCTGTCTTACCACTATTCTCAGGTGGTTACTTTCTACACTTTTCTAATACAGTTAGTTAATATAGGTAAATAAGTGGACTGCGGAAGATCACCATTTCATTTGCCTCTAACGTGTACTGTGCGTGGGGCACGGAAGTTAGGTAAACTGCCTTACCACTTTTAGTAAGTAAGTGGAGGATTTATTTTCTATGTTTTTCTTTTCTTTCACTGTAACCACTCTGGATTCTGCTAACGGTTTTGCTTGTTGCTGTTATGTCTACAAAAACCTTAAAAACAGTAAACGTCTAAGCTTTTTTTTCCCGTTAAACTGTTGTCCAGTCTCTCTTTGTGTTACAAGGTTCTTCTAGGGTTTTTATTTCCGGTTGACTTCGCAACACTATCATTAAAACTTTAACCATAGTTTTCATCAGAGCATCCATCCAGAGTACTGTACACTGTCATATTGACAACATGACCAAGCAATTTGACTGTCTTATCCATACACAATGGCACAAGGACTTTATTGACGCAGAAACTTAGTTTTGAGAGATGAACTAAGGATTTTAAGCAAGAGACTGGCTTTGGCAGATAGTCTGCGGTGTTTTGCTACTTGAGGGGAGGGAGAGACAGTCTAACCAATCATCCTCCTTTGCACAGGAGAGGGACAGACAGCCTAACCAATCATCCTCCTTTGCACAGGAGAGGGACAGACAGCCTAACCAATCATCCTCCTTTGCACAGGAGAGGGAGAGAGACCCTAACCAATCATCTTCCTTTCCACAGGAGAGGGAGAGGGAGAGACAGCCTAACCAATCATCCTCTTTTTTCATGTTTATTAGATTTACAACAATGCAGGAGAGAGAGAGAGAGCAGGAGAGAGAGAGAGGGAGAGAGGGAGGGCGGGAGGATCTGATATGGCATTTATGGAGGCCATGACTGTGGCTATGGCAGAGAGAGAGAGAGAGAGAGCAAGAGAGAGAGAGAGAGAGAGAGCAAGAGAGGGAGCGGGAGAGAGAGGAAGGATCTGATATGGCATTTATGGAGGCCATGACTGTGGCTGTGGCTGAGAGGGACAGAGAGAGAGAGAGAGCAAGAGAGGGAGCGGGAGAGAGAGGGAGCAGGAGAAAGAGGGAGGATCTGATATGACATGTATGGAGGCCATGACTGTGGCTGGCAGGCGGTTTATGGAGGCCATGACTGTGGCTGGCAGGCGGTTTATGGAGGCCATGACTGTGGCTGGCAGGCGGTTTATGGAGGCCATGACTGTGGCTGGCAGGCGGTTTATGGAGGCCATGACTGTGGCTGGCAGGCGGTTTATGGAGGCCATGACTGTGGCTGGCAGGCGGTTTATGGAGGCCATGACTGTGGCTGGCAGGCGGTGTATGGAGGCCATGACTGTGGCTGGCAGGCGGTGTATGGAGGCCATGACTGTGGCTGGCAGGCGGTGTATGGAGGCCATGACTGTGGCTGGCAGGCGGTTTATGGAGGTGACACGCTGGCCTGAGGCATCCAACAACCACTGTGTACCTGTCAATCAAATGAGGTCATGGAAGATGATAACCAATCAGGTTTGTCCTGCCTCCCGTCCCCTTGAGCTGTGGATACAGCTGGAGGTGTGTCTCTGTGATCTATGTATAATCGCTTATACTATATACAGTAAATGGAATATAATACAATATAATATAATATAATATAATATAATATAATATAATATATATGGGTACAGGTGGAGGTGTGTCTGGGATTAGGGTGAGCTGTGGGTACAGGTGGAGGTGTGTCTGTCAGGGTAAGGTGAGCTGTGGGTACAGGTGGAGGTGTGTCTGTAGGCGTAAGGTGAGCTGTGGGTACAGGTGGAGGTGTCTCTGTCAGGGTAAGGTGAGCTGTGGGTACAGGTGGAGGTGTCTCTGTCAGGGTAAGGTGAGCTGTGGGTACAGGTGGAGGTGTCTCTGTCAGGGTAAGGTGAGGTGTGGGTACAGGTGGAGGTGTGTCTGTCAGGGTAAGGTGAGCTGTGGGTACAGGTGGAGGTGTGTCTGTAGGTGTAAGGTGAGCTGTGGGTACAGGTGGAGGTGTGTCTCTGTGAGTATAAACTCCTGAGCACCTCTGTTGTTGCTGTACAGTTTTATTTACTTTTACTGACTTAGTCCCCTTGTTTTTTTTTCTTCTTATTTTATTTTACTTGCATTGGCATTATCTAATCTCATCCCTGTATGCACAGTGCAGTGCTGATGTCCTGACTCCTTACCATAGCTTTTACTTGGCTAATCTATACTCTGTCAAAATAAATTTACATTTTTACCTGTATATATTGTTGACTTTTTGTTTTGCTACTAACATGCTCACAGCTGATATTCTCAAAGCAAAGCAAAACAAATGCAGTGTTGGATTTGGGCTCATCTGATGAATCACTCACTCCTGGAATATGTGAGAGAACACATAGAACACTTTAGTGTCCTGGTTTATCCCTGCAGTATAGCCTAGCTGTCGCACCAAGCTCGTAAACAAGGCTTGATCTAGCAGGAAGTTCTATTCCCCAAATCTCAGTAACACTTACTGTGATTTAGTAAAAAGGAATGGCTGTGTCTTGGCCTGCCCCTTGTTAGTTAAAGTCATCACTATGATTTAGTAAAGAGGAATGGCTGTGTCTTGTCCCTATAGTTAAAGTCATCACTATGATTTAGTAAAGAGGAATGGCTCTGTCTTGGCCTGCCCCTTGTTAGTTAAAGTCATCACTATGATTTAGTAAAGAGGAATAAATGTGTCTTGTCCCTATAGTTAAAGTCATCACTATGATTTAGTAAAGAGGAATAAATGTGTCTTGTCCCTATAGTTAAAGTCATTACTATGATTTAGTAAAGAGGAATGGCTGTGTCTTGGCCTGCCCCTTGTTAGTTAAAGTCATCACTATGATTTAGTAAAGAGGAATGGCTGTGTCTTGTCCCTATAGTTAAAGTTATCACTATGATTTAGTAAATAGGAGTAGATGTCTCTTGTCCCTAGTCAGTAAGAAGGTGGGGGATGGGGGTTAAACAGTAGCATAATCATGCTTGACTCTGCAGGCATAAGTTCACTTTAGCTTCCTGGTCCATACCTCCAGTACACTCGTAAACAGAGCTTGGTCTGGCAAACTTCCCATAGACAGGAAGTCAAAATCTCAGTAACACAAGCTTGTGTAACATGTTTGTTATATAGGCTGCAGCCTGGCCACTTAATGCTTTAAAAACATACAATGCTACTTTTACTGGGACTAACGAGGTCATCATTTAATGCTGTAATTCTGTATGTGATAGGCATTATATATGTGATATGAAGCCCATGCTTATTTTACTGGATTACGTATGTGATTAAAAGCCAAAAACGCAAAAGCTGCCAGAACTGGAGGCTCATCTTGTAATGCCCCAAGTAAGCAGTCAGCTTGCTGTGTTGGACTGTGTCTTGTCCCCAGCAAGTAAGAAGGTGGGGGCTGTGTTGGACTGTGTCTTGTCCCCAGTGAGAAGGTGGGGATTGTGTTGGGCTGTGTCAGTGTTGGACTGTGTCTTGTCCAGTAAGTAAGAAGGTGGGGGCTGTGTTGGACTGTGTCTTCTTGTAAGTAAGAAGGTGGGGCTGTGTTGGACTGTGTCTTGTCCCCAGCAAGTAAGAAGGTGGGGATTGTGTTGGACTGTGTCTTGTCCCCAGCAAGTAAGAAGGTGGGGATTGTGTTGGACTGTGTCTTGTCCCCAGCAAGTAAGAAGGTGGGGGCTGTGTTGGACTGTGTCTTGTCCCCATAAGTAAGAAGGTGGGGATTGTGTTGGACTGTGTGTTGTCCCCAGTAAGCAAGAAGGTGGGGGCTGTGTTGGACTGTGTCTTGTCCCCAGTAAGTCAGAAGGTGGGGGATAGGGATTACACACAGCAGCATAATTATCCTTGTCTGTACAGGCACAAGTTCACTTCAACCTTCATCCCAAACCAACCTGATATGAGGTTTATAGTGTTAATGATTACATGCACAAATCTGTGTGTGTATGTTTATGCGAGCGTGTGTGTGTGTGTGAGAGAGAGAGAGAGACAGAGAGAGAGAGATAGAGATATGAAGTTTATAGAGGTCATAACTATAGTTTCTGTGTGTGTGTAGATGTACGCCTCGTGATTCACAGAGACTAGTATAAAGGACATTGTAATCATCAGGCAATAAAAGCATGTGTGACTTTTACAAGGTTGGAGTGCAGGCTGTGGGGTGTGTGGTGCTTACTGTGATCTAGTAAAAAGGAATGGCTGTGTCTTGATCTGCCCCTTGTTAGTTAAAGTTGATATGATTTAGTAAAGAGGAATAGATGTGTCTTGTCACCAGTAAGTTAAAGTCCTCACTATGATTTAGTATAGAGGAATGGCTGTGTGTTGTCCCAGTAAGTTAAAGTCCTCACTATGATTTAATATAGAGGAATGGTTGTGTCTTGTCCCCAGTAAATAAGAAGGTGGGTGTGGGGGATGGGGGTTAGACACATCAGCATGATCATGCTTGACTCTACAGGCACAAATCACTTTATTTATGAACCTTGATCCCAAACCTTCCAGAGCAAAACTGATATGAGGTTTATAGCCTTCATGATTAAAGACAGAACTGCGTGTGTGTATGTGTGTGTGTATGTGTGTGTGTGTGTGTGTGTGTGTGTGTGTGTGTGTGTGTGTTTGTGTGTGTGTGTGTCTGTGTGAGTATGTGTGTGGGTGTGTGGGTGTGTGTGCTTGCATGCAGGCTTCTGGGTGTGTGTGTGTGTGTGTGTGTGTGTCTGCCCCTTGTTAGAGAGGAATGACTGTGTCTTGTCCTCAGTAAATAAGAAGGTGGGGGATGGGTGTTGGACACAGCAGAATGATCATTATGGTTTATGGCATGAGTGATGTGTGTGTGTGTGTGTGTGTGTGTGTGTGTGTGTGTGTGTGTGTGTGTGTGTGTGTGTGTGTTTATGAGTATGATTGTGTGTGTGTGCCGGGAGCCAGAAGTACACTTTGACCCCTAAGAAAGAGATATGAGGTTTATGGAGATCATGACTCAACCCTAAGTTCTGACCTGAAGTCACTGCTACAGACTATCTAACTGTCAACTGTCAAACTACGTGATGGGACTGAACGACCAATCAGGTTCCTCCTGCTGAGCCCTCCCTAGTCACCTGAGCACAGGTACAGGTGTGTGGGTGAAGGTGACCTCCCGAGCCCTGTACGGCGGCTACAGCTTCCATAAGGCACCTCTCTACTAATGACACTCTGGACATCTGCACCACTGTGGGTGCTCCAGCTAGCATGAAGTAGAGGAATCCAGAGACTCTACCTGTCTCACAACACCACACCTGATAGGGTTACATTTAGCTCATTCAGACGAGGGACTGTTAGGACCAGGGGAAGAGAAGAAGGGAAAAGAAGAAAAAAGCTTTCAGACGTGGGACTGTTACTGGAAGATAAAGGGCATCTCCATATTTGTCTGAGGACTTTCTCCTGTTGTGGGTGACACAGCCAGGATTCCTGCTGTCCTGTCATGTAGTCTCAGTGTGTGTGAAGCCTGTCTACAGCAGGAGTGTCCAGTCTGCAGGATCGACAGCCTGTGTGTTTGGGGTGTTGAGACTCTACCAAGCAAAGGAAACACCATTTCACTCTCACAGCTGAAACACTCGACTGTGAGGTAAGACCCAGTTTACAATGACATCAAATCCATCAGCTAGCTTCGAGTATGGCAGAGAACTGTTCTATCAGTACAACACATCACGTCAGTGTAATTGTGTGTGTGGGTGGGGGAGTGGAGATTATTGGTACTTGCGGTGCTGATTAGCTTCAGGCCCAAGGCAGGCTAATATTTACATCAGTGTGTATTCTGTAATGCTTACATGTCCTACAATCCAGTACTCAATACAAATATTCAACCCCTGACAGCTACGTAGCCCTTGACTGCTACTTAAAGGGGAAGTTTGGTTTGAAATGAACTTTGGGTCATTTTCAACATTGCTTAAGCTATCCGAGACTTGTCAGTGTCGAAGACACACAACATTTTGGTGCAACCCATACAGGTCTGCTTGGACAGAGAGTTAGCACTGACAGCTGAAGCCAATGGGTCAGTTGTTTAACTGTGTTTGTAGCCAGTAGCGGTTTTAGGCACGGGCGCCATTATGCCCGGGGCGCCATTTCGTGGGGGGCGCCACGAGCGCTTGGGGAAAAAAAAAACTAAAAGAAAAAAAAAGAAAAAGCTCTGTGTGTTATATCGCTGCAATCGTCACATTGGCGCTCCCTAAGTGAACAGCAGGCGCCCTTGCTGAGAAGGTGCCATGCACAGAAGCAGCGTGCCTCTCTGTCTCGGGGGGACTGAGAGGTGGCCTCGCCCGGGGCATAAAACACTATAGAACTGCCACTGATTGTAGCGTCTTAACATGCTCCACATCTAACCGCAAAAGTCAAAAGTCATGCAACATCAGCAGACACCCTACAACACAGTGGCTGAAATTGATTTGTAAAGTATTTAAAACAGTGTGTTTGTGCAAGCAGACACACACCAGATTGTTTACATCCCTGGCTAGTCCAAACAAGTTTAACTCGTGAAATTTTGTTCATTTGTGGTCATAACTGCACTCTCAAGGTAGTTTTTTTGTCTCAAAGTCCAGATTTTAGGATCACAAATGAGGACACATTGCAAATGTATATGACTTTTATGGTTAATGTCATAAGTCCACGAACAAAGTTTAATGAGATTGTAAGTATTTTGTTTACATGTTATAATGGAAGCCTATGGGGGCCGTATGTCATGTAGTAGTGGTAACCGAAGAAATAGGTGGCGGCTGGCATGACAGCGGTCAATCTGTCAAGCTTGCAGTTAGTCAACAAGACTTGTTTTTCTGTTAATACATTACTGACCATGTCAGCCTTATTCATCCAGTATATATACAGTATATCTAGTATATCAAAGTCAGCGTTATTGTCTAAGCCATATGTACAGGTTGTGCTCAGGATTTGAAATTTCAGCGCTCCCTAGGCCGGCAGTGGACATTAAACATCTTATAGCATGGCAATATGAGCGTAACAATAGCAAAACATAACAATGTAAACATAGCAAAAAGTACAATAAAACGTGTATACTTGTTGATACAAGTAAGTAAAACACATGATGTGTAGCATATTAAAGTTCAAATGATGCCATTTAAGCAGCAGTGTCATTAAGTTGTAGTGTCATTGACATTACTGTGGAGCAGTAGGGGGGCTTCACAGGAGCAAGATGTGTCTTAGGTTAGCTTCACCAGGCTGAGACTCAGAATAATGGGAGAGGAAGGGTGTGTGTGGGGGAGGGGTGTGTGTGGGGGGGT
>CM059269.1:834419-839419 GCA_030347295.1 Setipinna tenuifilis
ATGGTTTATACTGATCAAGGTCGCAACTGGTTTTTGCAACCTCATAATAGCATCTGGTGAGCTTTGCGCCCAGACCACACCTCTTCTTTTTGCTGACACACCCGTGAGGGTGCAGTGTCATCTGCTATATAGACAACATGATTTTTTGCCTGAAAAAATGAACTATGCACTGGCACAGAATAGCAATGACAGCATGCGCATGTCGCGAATGCGCCACGGCATGATAGGGCCCCTCGTGTGTTGAACAAAGCTGAGCACTGGTATGTCACAAACACTCATACACCCACACAAACACATGCACACACACACACACACACACACACACTGTATTGTAGTGTATAGTGTTGTGTATGTGTTGTCCATAATGTGTTCTGATGTGTGATGATGTATTGTGTGAATGAAGATGATTCTAGTGTGATTCACTCACTCACTCACTCACACACACACACACACACACACACACACACACACACACACACACACTCTATTGTGATGTGTGATGATGTATTGTGTGAATGAAGATGATTCTAGTGTGAGTTTGTCTCCATTGGACCTCATTCATCAGCTCATCTCTCCTTCTCTTTTCTTCTTTTCTTTAGGTATTATTGCAGGTAAGTACCAGAGAGAGCACACACACACACACACACACACACACACACACACTTTGGGCTCTATTTTCAGGATCATATGCGCATTGTCTAAAGTCTAGGAGGAGGAGTTTCCGATGTGACGATGAATTGTGTGATGATTCTAGTGTGATTTACACACACGCACACACACACACACACACTATTGTAGTCAGAGGCGACTCCTCCATTGAGGAAAGGGAGGAAGATCCTCCCTTAAATTTTTAAAGAAAGAACTTCCAGGAGATATTCATAAAAATCACATATATTTCATAGATAAACATGCAAAAACGTCTGAAACCAGCTGGAATACTTCTATTTTACGAATGCAGCTCCGCGGATTGGCTGTGCGGATTGGCTGATTGATTGACAGGCGAGAATTTTTAACGGACCCGCCCAAAGGGAGGACATTCCTCCCTTGCTCCCTCATTGACATCCATTATAAACGCTGCAAACCCGGGCGATTCGCGGGCTCCTCTTTTAACATGGAGTCAATGGCCAAAAGGGAGGAACGTCCTCCCTTTGGGCGGGTCCGTTAAAAATCATTGCCTGTAATCAATCAGCCAATCAGTGGAGCTGCATTCGTCAATTGGGCCAATCAAAATGAAGGGCTGGTTTGACAGGTTGAAGCAAAGTCTTGTACTGCTGTCATTGTCGATAGACCTGTCATTCGTGCAGTTTGCCCTTTTGTAGGATTTTGCTTTGGTGTGTCAATAAAGGATGAAAAAACGAGACGTTGTATTCATGATGTTAAATACGCTATTTCACACACTAGGAGTACAAAACAGAGAGGAGACCAGTTCCAAAAATTGACATTGAAAAACCAAATGGTAAGGTCAGTGTGTTTAACACCACATGCTATCAAAGATACCCATGGCTAACTGCTAGTGTTACGACCAATCGTTTATATTGCTGGCCTTGACTGTTGGTAGGCAAATCTCAAACATGGTCTGTGCAGGGATTTAGTGATCTTAAAAATCTGGAGAGGGCCATTAAGCTTCACGACAAGTGCAACTACCACGATGGCGCAGCTATTTGGCTAAAATTGCTAGGTAGCTGCTAGTTGACCAACTTGTGGACAAGGGTGCCCGGTTGCAAGTGGCACAGCACAATGCTAACGTGCGTCGTAATATGGATACACCGAAGCGTTTGATTAATGCTACGGCGTATTTGGGCATGTAGGAGCTGGGTTTTAGGGGATGAAGGGCCAAATTCAGACAACAAGGCAGAGGCGTCACTAGACTGAATAGAATACTGGGGCACAGATGAATTAATGCGAGCGCGCAAATTTTTTTAAACACTTTTTCACCATAAAAAAAACATAATAAATAGTACCCAAAGTGTAGAATCCGATGGTGTTAATTTCTGAATCTGCATCATAAATAAGCACCTTAACGGAACTGGCCTACTTGTGCACTTTATATCTTCAGAGCTGTCCTTCTTTACTCCTCTTCCCCAGGATTACAGAAATCAGGGCCGTAAATTTAACTAATATTATACGGCCGTACACTCAGTACACAGTACAAATAACACCGAGTAAAATTGTACATACAAAAGATAAAAATAAGCTCGCTAAATTGACAGAGCAATATATGGCAACGTATGGCTTGGCTCATTACAATCAATATGACCTGGCTAACTAGCTTAGAGGAGTCACAATCACCCTCTAAAACGCGAATGTTGAAACGGAACCATTAAGAAGATTGCATTCTGTCGTCGGTGATGCTGCCATTTGTAATATTTATAAATGAGCTGCTGAACAGTTACAGAAGTTTAGGCCTAATACGCTCATCAGCTAACTGGCGAACATTGAAAAGGCAGACGTGACCAAAATGAGACCAAAATGGACCTTCACGTGAGTCCCCTCACTTTTTAATGAAGTGTTTTTGTGACAGGCGATGCGTGGGCGATATACAGCAATACCCAGAGGATAAAAATATAACCACTTACTGTTTATTGTAACGCCAGAGTAAATAGTCGCTGTATGGAGGGTTCACAAACACAGCCAGTGTGACATGCCATCTGACATGCCTACCTGTTTACTGAACACTTGAGTGCGCGAGCACGAGCAAGCTGGTACCAGTTCAGTTACAGTCGCGGGAATAAATGACATGCGACACTGTGTGGACTGATTGAATACAGAATTACGGTATTACTGCAAATATGCATTATGTAGATAAGTATTTTTTAATGTTAAAAAATTATGTAAAAAATCAATTAATTCAGATTTCCATACCGGGGCACCCGCACATCAATACAGGGGCACGTGCCCCGGTAAAATACCTCTAGGAACGCCCCTGCAACAAGGGCAACTATAAGGAGTTGGCTAAACTAATAGCTAAAATAAGTCTGGTGTTTTCAGTGGTATGTCTAGTTCAGAATGACTTGATCTGTGCAATAGCCACCTCCATCAACCACGAAGTTGCTAAGGAATTAGGCATGGCTCCGTTCTTTTTCTGGCAAATAGATGAGACCACAGATGTAAGCTGCCACTCCCAGCTCTCAATAATTATTAGGTTCGTGGACAATCAGGGCATAATTCATTTTTCAATTCGTTTTTTGATGTGTCGTGTGGGCGAGATGCACAGTCCTTGTTTGAGTTCGAGCAATCAGAGATGACGGGGTTTCTTCTACTGTTTATCTATGGGTACAACTTTGCTGACAAGTTGGTTACTGGCGTGGTGGCCTCGGCTCTTAATCGTCTGCAGGCTAAAGTGAGAGAGATCGCTCCGGCTGTCGTTCTTTTCAAAATCAAGCAATAGAGTGGCGCTACTTGAGGAATTTGATTGCGCGAAAATGCCCAAGAACGCCCCGACACGTTGGAATTTTTCATCCAGGGTCGTGACTACCAACGCCGGTAAAACTACTTGACACGTTCACCCGGGTCGTAGAACATCCTTCAATGGATGATGAAACCACTCGATTGGCGGATGGACTAAAGGCAAAATTAGAAGACTTCGAGTTCATGTTATTACTTTTTACTTTTGAGCAACTGTTTGCACAGACTGACGTCTTACTTAACATACAACACAAAGCCATCGATGTTGCCTTCTGTAAGCGGCGTATATAAAACTTTATGCCACTATTGGTGCCACCTCAGCACCAAGACAAGCAACAAGTCCTTTTACAGAGCTTGGCACATGTCCTGGTCTTGTAATTCTTTGTTTCTTTGTATCCACCAATCTACTCCCATTTACCCGCTCATTCACCCATCTGACCACTTCACCCCCTGTCCTCCTCTATTTTTATGACCACCAGTCGCCACTGATTGTAGTGTAGTGTTGTGTGAGTGTGTTGTCCATAATGTGCCGTGATGTGTGATGATGTATTGTGTGAATGAAGATGATTCTAGTGTGAGTTTGTCTCCATTGGACCTCATTCATCAGCTCATCTCTCCTTCTCTCCTCTCTCCTCCTCTTCTCTTTTCTTTAGCTTATATAGCTGGTAAGTACCCAAGAGGAAACACACAGACACACACACACACACACACTTGTGTTGAACAAGGATGAGCAATGTTATGTCACGCACACACACCCACATACTCACACACCCACACAAACATATGCACACACACACAGACACATTTTGTGTATTGAACAAAGCTGAGCACTGGTATGTCTTGCGCACACACAAACACACACACACTGTTCGGTTTTTTAAGATTACAAGTAAATTACATCTTTATACATGCAGTGAACATGCATCTAAATGCAGAAAAGCAATAGTTCAATTACCAAACATTTCACTACCACACACAAGTACCATTGTACATTAAACACTGTATTGCCACAGAGCACATCAAACATTGCATTATCATGCACAAGCAACGCTCCATTGCCACAAGTTTGCCTTTGTTAATTATAAACCCACATGCAATGAGTGTAGTTCTAAGGCACAGTACTGAGTATAGCAACCCATTGTCATTGTAACGCAATCAACTACATTACCTAGTGTGCACCGCAAGCAGGAAGCATAATCGTGTGACAGTGAACACGCTAGAATCAAACATTTGCTGTTTTATCGCCACGGGAATTATAAAGGCTGACACCACAAAACATTGGACCATAAACAATGTTTTGTCAATGTGGCCAACACAACAGTTTATCAGGCATTCAAACCCAGCACATAAGCAACGATAGACCAAACAAACTTAAACAGCAGCTCAAGAAAACAGCAAGAAAGAACAGCAGCTTAACAGTGGCACATAGCTCTCCTGACAAACAATTCATGCCGAACACCTGTGACTGCTTCTGCATATAATTTGGGCCCACCCATTTGCAATTAACAAGCTGGAAATGTACTGGCACACGCTTTAACCCCAGGTGAAACCTCCCACTTTTTCACCCGCGATGACCCGGTGACATCCTAAGGCAT
>CM059269.1:844419-851919 GCA_030347295.1 Setipinna tenuifilis
ATCCATGAAATCTAAGGATAAAAATTACTAAAAAGCCAAAAATGTGTTTGTTTTTATAAAGACACTCTTATGCCACTATTTTGGTAACAATAATGTTCTATCTGATATATATTAAATATTGAAGTGATCAAGTAAAATGGGCCAGCAAATACTGTAAGCTGTAAATAAACCTGTGATCGAGACAAAGTTTTTATTTGAATAACAAGGCACAGAATTTCATGAGAGCACAAGGAAATCTAATGTTTATTTTAAATTTTAACAATGTATTGGTTTTAGCAAAGTCAAAGTCAAAGTCAATAATAAGCCTATAGGCCTTATGACATGGTATACATATCATGGTACTTATAGTTTCTCCTTCTTATATGTTCTATTTTAATTTGTATATTTTCACATTTCTGTATTCGTATGATGTTGCTGTGTTTTTGTAGATTCATTTCATTAGTTGTTGATTTCAGAGCTCTGTATATTTGAAAATATAAACTTGTACACAAGAAGATGATGTAACGCTTAAACCATATAAATATAATGTGACAAACAATGTGCTGTGTAATGTGTTTTATATGCTGCAAAATAATATAAATGTTCAGCAGTCAAATTCGAAAGCTTTTACTTTTATCATGAGCAAGTTACAAGTGCAATGCTATTTTACATGCTATAGAGAGTGTACAGTAACACTGGTGCTTGTTATATTACATGTTACAGAGGGAGTGTACGGTATGACTGGTGCTTGAACGTGCCTAGTCCATCAACCTGGAACTATTGCCATGGCAACAAGCCCACATCAACCCATCTATCTATCTATCTATCTATCTATCTATCTATCTATCTATCTATCTATCTATCTATCTATCTATCTATCTATCTGACTGTCTGTGTGTGTGTCTATCTATCTGTCTCTCTGTCTATCTGTCTGTCTGTCTGTCTGTCTGTCTTCCCTACCCAACACACCACGCTGTACTGGCCGCTTGTGGACCCACTTTGGGCATAACAGACCCCAGGTTGCTGCATTGCCGTTTTTGTTCCAAACCTCTTACCTGATCACAACACATCTCAGTCAATGGGATAGTCTAGTGTCCAAGAGAGACAGAACATGGTCAAGCAAATATTTTTTTGTTTTATAAAAATGCATGTGTTTTATAATGTAACCTTTGCAGATTATTTTTTTATCTTTTGCTACTGGGAATGTCTAACCGTTCCAGGTTACAATACGGGTCAGCTGAATGTAGGCGAGTTTACCGCCCTCGTAAACACTGAGTTTAACACTGGATTGTATTTGTGTAATTTGTGTATTTGGATACCATTAATTTAATCACTCCAGCCTGTGTAAATATTTCATGAATATCTGCGATGAATGTGACTGTACTATACAAGTTGTGAAGTATTCGTAATCACTGAGTTTACCATTGGGAGGTAACCTAGTCTACATTCAGCTGACCCGTATCTGTGAAGTGTTGTATCACTTCATTGTAATTGTGTGTGTAAGCGGAGGAGGGTGAGGATGGTTTAGTGATTAGCTACACAAGAGTAAAACCCCTGACAGCTACGTAACCTTTAACTGCTACTTCAGGTTGTGGGCACTAAGAATCTCTGGGGAAGAAAATAAAAACATTTAGTTCTGATTTTAGTAGCTTGTGAGGGTCAAGCTTGGGGCTTTCTGTGCTTTCACATCAGTTGATTTTTTTTTTCACCAAAACCACATCTGAATCACTCACATGAAATGGAGGGGATAGAGTCCAGACTAAATACTCGAGTGACTCCCGATCAGCTCTGCATGTTGTGATTTGGCATAGTAGCGGTTTTAGGCACGGGCGAACAGGGTGGTGCCACGAACGCTTGGGGGGGAAAAAAAAGTAGCTCTGTGTATCATATCGGCACATTGGCGCCCCCTAACTGCAGGCACCCTTGCTTGCTGAGACGGTGCCGTTAACAGAAGCAGTATGTCTGTCTGGCTCGGGAGGGGGGGGGTTCTCGCCCAGGTAATAAAACACGGTAGAACCGGCACTGATTTGGCAGCTAGAACACCCTCTGTTGTATTTATGGGCTGTCTGAGTTCTTGTGATGGCCTGATGAGGCTCAGGTGCCCAGTTTGTGTTAAGGGGCGGGTAATTGGGAGGATTGCCTACACCTGGATGCGTGTGGGTACATAAGGACCTCATCCCGTCTTTTGCTCCTCTCTCATTATCCTTTCTCACTGCCATTCCAATTATTTACCATACACCACACAAAACAGACATTCCTATTTACTGATATCCAACACACAGGCGTCCAAACATTTTCCCTTCCTAGATATTTTTTTCTGCATTTGATTGAACTTGGAACTCGTTTGTTGTGCCTCTTATATATTGCGTTGGTGACAAGCCACGCGTAACACAATACTGTAGGCTTGACAAGTAAGCACCAAACACCACACAGCTCAGGCTGCAGCAATGCTACATCATGAGTAATATCTAGAGTGGTATGAGTAATATCTAGAGTGTTACATCATGAGTAATATCTAGATATATGAGGACACAAACACTGTTGATAGTACAGAAGGATAAACAACTGGATGAGAAGAAGAGATGGATGGAGGAGAAGGGCAGGAAGATTGAGAGGAATGATAAACAGATGGTGGAGAAAGATGAATGGATAGAGGCCAAGAATAGATTGATGATGGAGAAAGGCAGGGAGATAGATCAAAAGAAGAGATTGGGTTGGATTAAGTGTAAAAGGATCATGCTGTTTATTCAGACTGGAGAGTGAAAGGGAAAGGAGAGATTAGATTTCCTAACAGACACACACACACAAAGGTGACAGAGAGAGTGAAACAGCGTAGGCCAGGTAACACACACACACACACATATATATACAAACATGTTAGGGTAGCCTCAGTCTGGTGTAACGGCAGTAGAAATATGGCCTTGTGTTTTAGTGCCACCTAGTGGTCAACTGGGTTAAGTGTAAGAAGATCATGCTGTTAGTTCAGATTGGAGAGAGCAAGGGAAAGGAAAAGGGCATCATTGTTTTTTTTCTGATAGAAAAGGGCACAGCTAATAGTAATATTTAACTTGTAAAAAGTATTCTTTAGAAAAATAATACCCACCTCTAGTGCCTCCCTGTGGGGGTTTGTGGGGGCTTCATTCTTTCTTCACGTTAAGGTAAAGGCACCTCCAACCTTTTTAAAATTCCAGCAGAGTCCACACCTGCAGAGGGAAAAAATGTTTCTCAATACAGCACAGGCAGACCCTCTGTACAAGACGACGTGAAGTACGAGGGGCTGGTTCACGAGGCTAGCTCTCTGCTAGCCAATGGGATTTGGCTTTAGACCAGCAGGAGTGCTGGCAGTAGGTGCTCAGGTTTTGACTTTCCCTCCCCATGCCTTTTGTCTCTATTCTGTAGCTATGGTTACAGAACCTGTGGGGTCACCCCCTGCCACGACACTGGTTGGTCAGCAGGTGGTTTTCAGTGGTGCTTTGCTGTCTCTGCCCATTCTATGGTATCTTGCCAACTGTTGCCTTGGTTACTTTGACTCTGGGTGCTTTCTGTCTCTCGGGTCTCTATTCTGTAGCTATGGTTACAGAATCTGTGGGGTCACCCCCTGCCACCACACTGGCAGCACATTTCCTGTTTAGCTCATTTCCTGTTTCCTGAGTGCACCATTTTGCAGGTCTTATCTTCACACAAACATCTCTCACACGTTGCCATATACATTATTTGACACACTGTTGTTACTGTCATCAGATGTGACACCCACAGGTGTTTGGACTCTACCAAGCCAAGGAAACAGATTTCACTCTCTTACACTCTCAGGTAAGAACCACTTTGCATGCAATGAGATCAAATCTACCAGCCAGCTCCAACCACTGCATAGAAGTGTTATATCAGTACAACAAATCACTTCATTGCAATTGTGTGTGGGTGGGGGAGGGGTGATGGTGCTACAGAGTTACGGAGCTACGGTAAATAATATTATAGCAGTGTAAATTTTGCAATACATGCATTTTGCGTACATGCATATCATCATGTAGTTCATAAAACAGCCTTATACATCTAGTGTATATATATATAGTATATATATATCAGCCTTATACATCTAGTATATCCATCTCGTATATACACACACACACACACACACACACACACACACTAGACTAGAGAGAAGAAGGTGTACTGGGTGACGGGAACACAAACACACACACACACACACACACACACACACTAGACTAGAGAAAAGCAGGTGTACTGTATGACGGGAACACACACACACACACACACACACACACACACACACACACACACACACACACACACACACACACACAGACACACACACACACACACACACACTAGACTAGAGAGAAGCAGGTGTACTGTAAGTCTCCCGCTGTAGACTGATAATGATGCTGGAGAACATCACACACTCATCTGTCTCTTTTTCAGGAACACACTATGGCTACTGCACACACACACACACACACACACACACACACACACACACACTAGACTAGAGAGAAGCAGGTGTAGACTGATAATGATGCTGGAGAACATTACACACTCATCTGTCACTCTTTCAGGAACACACTATGGCTACTGCACACACACACCAAGGTAAGACATACTCTTCTGTGTGTGTATGTGTGTGTGTGTGTGTGTTTCTGTGAAAATGTGTGTGTGTGTGTGTGTTAGTGAGACAAAGTTAAGTCAAGTCAAATCAGCTTTACTGTCAATTTTTCACATGTCGTTAGCTTGATAGCATAATTGCCTAAGTCATTTTTTTGTGTTTTTGGAAAACAAGAAGAAACACACTTTCTAAAAATCACATGCATATTTTTTATTGATATTTTCACAGAACATTCAAGTAGATGTGAGAAAAAGTTTGGAAAAAGAACAAAACCAAACATCATTTTTTTTATCAAATAAAAGTGACTTAGGCCGATTATGCCTATGACTTAGGCAGTTTTTCTGAGAATATAAAATAAACATTACATCTTCTCAGCCACTGTGCATACATCAAAACTGCCTAAGTCAAATAGATTGTATAAAAACTGCCTAAGTCCAATGGTAAAACTGCCTAAGTCAAATGAATGGCTTAGGCAGCTATGTTTTTTTTTACTTTTATGAGTGTTGTGATTGGCCAAGGACATAGGCAGACAGACAGGATGATGCAGAAGTGGTAGGGGAGTAAGGTTATGCAAAAATCTCAATTTGACCAAAAAATGACTTAGGCAATTATGCTATGAAGCTAACGATGTGCTAGACATACAAAGAGTCGAAATTACGTTTCTTATTGTCCCATGCATAGACAAGACAGGACAAACATTAAACCTTGAAAATTAAAGTGCAAGACAAGCCAATATGGAGTACTGTAAGGTAATTTGTGTTCTTAACTAAATAACCAATAAAATAGGGAAAGAGGTTAGTAAGAGGGAACACACAATAGGAGGACGAGCCGAGAGGTTGCCCAGACTGCAACACTCTTATTGTGCTATGTGCAAAAAGTGCAAAATGGTGTGAAAGGCAAGAATAGTGCAAAGAATATGACAGACATATGGGGGGGGGGGGTGTGTTTATGTGTGTGTGTGTTTATGTGCATACCTGTGAGTGTGTGTTCAAGCATGTGTGTGTCTGTTGGAGTATATCTGCATATGTGTGTGTGTGTGTGTGTGTGTGTGTGTGTGTGTGTGTGTGTGTGTGTGTGTGTGTGTGTAATTAACACCACTCTCTGTCCCTTACAGATTTTAAGCTGACCATACCTCGTGTGTCTGTGTGGTCTGTCCCTGGTGATGATGTCACACTGGGCTGTCACCTCTGTCCTGCAACCAGTGCTGTTGCCATGGAGATCAGGTGGTTCAGGAGGACAGACTGTATCTACCGGTACGCGGACGGGTATGTGACAGCGAAGGGGGCCTATGAGGGCAGAGTGAGTGTGACCCCCCAGCAGCTGGAGACAGGAGACGTGTCTCTGACACTGAAGAGGTTCAGAAGGGAAGAGAGAGGAGAGTACACATGCCAGGTCATCAGTGGAGAACACAAGCAGGAGGCAAAAGTTGCATTGAGTAAGTCTGTGTGTGTGTGTGTTTAGCAATGTCTCTCTCTCTCTCTCTCTCTCTCTCCCCCTCTCTCTCACACACACACACAAACACACACCCACATGCTCACACACAAGCACATGCACTTACAAACACACACAAACAGACAGACACACACACACACACACACAGACAAACACATACAAACTGTAATTTAGTGCATTTTCTTATATAATATATTTGAGTGTATGATCCATAATGTGTTGTGATGTGTCATGTATTGATATTAATCATTGTATCTCTCATTCTGATTTCTTTAGTGTGCCACACACTCACACACACACACACACACACACACACACACACACACATTGTATTGTACTGTATTATGTTGCATAAGTGTGAGTGCATTGTCCATAATGTGCTGTGATGTGTGATGATGTATTGTGTGAATGAAGATGATTCTAGTGTGAGTTGGTCTCCATTGGACCTCATTCATCAGCTCATCTCTCCTTCTCTTTTCTTTAGGTAACATAGGTAAGTACTAGAGAGGACACACATGTGCACACTGCATTGTAGTGTACACACACACACGCACACACACACACACACACACACACACACACACACACACACACACACACACACACACACATACTGTATTGTAGTGTATAGTGTTGTGTATGTGTAAGTGTGTTGTCCATAATGTGCTGTGATGTGTGATGATGTATTGTGTGAATGAAGATGATTCTAGTGTGAGTTTGTCTCCATTGGACCTCATTCATCAGTTCATCTCTCCTTCTCTTTTTTTAGGTAACATAGGTAAGTACCAGAGAGGACACACACACACACACAGACACACACACAGACACATACACACGCTAATACACATACACACACAAAGACCTTACCCATATTAAAAAAGTTGCACGCACATACACATACACACCCATGCACACACACACACACACACATACAGCAGCAGATAAGTTGTGGTGTTTGGGTTCTCTTAGGAATAAAGGGGATCATTATCACAAACACACACACACACACACACACACACACACACACATACACACACACACACATACACACACACGCACACACTGTATTGTAGTGTATAGTGTTGTGTGTGTCTGTGAGTGTGTTGTCCATAATGTGCTGTGATGTGTGATGATGTATTGTGTGAATGAAGATGATTCTAGTGTGAGTTTGTCTCCATTGGACCTCATTCATCAGCTCATCTCTCATTCCCATTTCTTTAGGTGACACACGTAAGTACCAGATAGGACACACGGACACACACACACACACACACACACACACACACACACACACACACACACACACACACACTGTATTGTCGTGTATAGTGTTGCGTATGTGTGTGTGTGTGCTGTAATGTGTGATGATGTATTTTGTGAATGAAGATGATTCTAGTGTGATTTTGTCTCCATTGGACCTCATTCATCCTCCCATCCCTTCTGTTCTC
>CM059269.1:856919-859419 GCA_030347295.1 Setipinna tenuifilis
AGGAGAGAGAGAGGCCAGGGCTAAGCCTCATGAAGATCATCCTCATCTACAGAGACACATCAGTGTCACCAAGGAGAAGATGGAGGGAGAGTTCAACAGACAGCTGGAGGAGAAAAACAGAGAGATGGAAAGAAAGCAGAGAGAGATCCAGGGACTGGTGAAGATTGTACAGAGACTCAGTCGCTTAGTGGAGGAGGCTGACAGCAGAGCTTCAGTTCAGAGCTGAGATGGAGAGATAAGGAGAAAGAAAAGAGAGAGACAGACAGACAGGGAAAGAGAGAGAAAGATAGAGTTCCTGTGTGTGTTGTGTATGTATAGAATACATATATTCTATTTTAATTTGTATATATTTATTCATCAATATGTCTGTATACATATGAAGTTGCTGTGTTTTGATTCCATTAGTTGATTCCAGACCTTAGTATATTTAAAAATATTAATGTCTACACAAGGAGATGATGTAAAAAATAAATAAATAAATAAATATGATGTGACAAAGAATGTGTTGTGTAATGTGTTTTATATGCTGCGAAATCACATAAATGTTCAGCATACCCATAATTTCACCTCATGAGATAAGGCAGTGACAAAAGACATGCAGTTACACTGGTGCTATATTACATGTTACAGAGAGAGTGCAGTTACACTGGTGTTATATTACATGTTACAGAGTGCAGTTACACTGGTGCTATATTACATGTTACAGAGAGAGTGCAGTTACACTGGTGCTATATTACATGTTACAGAGAGAGTACGGTAACACTGGTGTTATATTACATGTTACAGAGAGAGAGAGAGAGTACGCTAACACTGGTTGGTATCTATCTGTCTATCTATCTATCTATCTATCTATCTATCTATCTATCTATCTATCTATCTATCTATGTGTCTGTCTGTCTGTCTGTCTGTCTGTCTGTCTGTCTGTTTGTCTCCTGTCTGCCTGTCTGCGTTCCTATCCATCAATTTGCAGGAGAATGTTGAGATAGTTGCAGCCTAAACCTACTGCGCCACTAACTACTAACTGCAGCTTTTAAGTGAAGTTGTAGCATCTTCATAACAAAAGTGATGTCCACTCTGCTCGATGTATCTGGTTTGTTTTTCTTTATTTTAGAACAGTGTGAATCTTACTGTGTAAGCACACCGGTTATGACTCACTACAAGCACATGGTAGGATCGGATTGGATTGGGATTGGATTGGGATTGGATTGGGTGTTGCTACCCAACTGGTGGCCAAGTGCACATGGGGTTCGTGTAATCGGATAATGGTCAGAGACCTGGCCCTTCTACTTCCTGATCTGCCAACATGACATTCTTTTTTGTGTCTTCTAGAGAACTCATGTGAATGGCTTGGGATGAGGCGCCATCTAGAGGCCAACTTAAACACTGACACTCGAACCAGCACACCACTACTCATATTCAAGATATCACACAAGTCAAGTAGCGTCTATTAAGGGTTTTTCTTGTTGTTGCAGCCAAATACACAGCACATGGTGAGACAAGACAATGTTTAACAGATAGATACTTACACACACACACACACACACACACACAGATGTGCCTTAGGTAAGTTTACTGGGTCAGGGACACTTTAGACACAAAACACAATATGTTTTACTGTGGCAAATGAAACACATCTTTAGGTGAGTTTGTTTGGTAAGTTGCTTGGACTAAGATCACCACACAGAAGGAACCACACACCTTAAACATGATGGATCATAAAGTGTCCAAGTATTCATCTGTTCACAGAATAACTTGTCACATTTTAAGGCCATACTTGATAAAATGTATCAAATTACCAGCAATTCAGTTCCATTCCACTCACACACGTAAGCGAACACCGCACTGGAAACTCCACATTCCTCCCAAAGCTGGCCAAACAGGTTGCTCTCCGATCTTCCTCCGTCTCGTCCGTGAACACAGACAGAAACACTCAGGTGCGGTGCGCGTCTGATACGGTATCTACGGATTCTTCTCCTGCGAGGCGCTTCTCTACAAATACGACATAAAACTGGATATCTGCAGGACGTGGTTGTTGAATCTACAGTTGCCCAGGTAGAGGTCAGAACAAATACACATATCGATAGATTCAGCGTTTCCCACACTACCTAAATGAAAGTGAAAGTTTCAAGTCAGCCATTTCAGGTGAGCGACTGTTAGGCCCACTTGAAAAAAAAACTTTCAGACGTGGGACTGTTGCTGGAATATAAAGAGGATCTCCATATTTGTCTGAGGAGTACTTTTTCCTGTTTTGGGTGACACAGCCAGGATTCCCGCTGTCCTTGGAGTGTGTGTGAAACCTGTCTACAGCAGGAGTGTCCAGTCTGCAAGATCACACACAGGCTGTCATTTGGGGTGTTGAGACTCTACCAAGCCAAGGAAACACCATTTTACTCCCACACCTGAAACACTCGACTGTGAGGTGAGACCCACTTTGCAATGAGATCAAATCTACCAGCGACCCTCGACCACGGCAGAGAACTGTTGGAGTGGTGATTATTGG
>CM059269.1:874419-876919 GCA_030347295.1 Setipinna tenuifilis
GGTTATACTTCATCGATGTTTCATAGATAGATGTCATTACTCAGTCACCCAGTGATGTCCCCAGTGTCATTACTCAGTCACCCAGTGCTGTCCCCAGTGCTGTCCCCAGTGCTGTCCCCAGTGCTGTCTCCAGTGTCATTGCTCCTCCAGCTTTACTGCACTGACTGTATGGGCTTCTGATCAAGTTTCTCTTTCTGCTACAATAGCAGATCCAGACCAACCTCCCACCAGGAGAGCACGCAGTTTGCCTTTCTTGCCACCAAAATGTAAGTCTTAATGTTCACGAGATTTTGTCAGTGATGAATTTATTGTCTTCAACTTTAAAACATGTTTATGTGTTCATTATAATCAGATTTTTTTAACTATTTGTGTGTGTGTGTGTGTGTGTGTGTGTGTGTGTGTGTGTGTGTGTGCAGTCTGAGGAAAAAAGGCATGGTCCAGGAATGCTTGAAGTCATATAGTGCGTTCCATTTGCAGTCGGAGCTCTGTTTCTGAGCAGTTGTGCAGCTTCAAAACCAGGAAGTGACACTATAGGCGACCCCGTGTCTCAGACGTTCACCCTACAAAGTCACAGCAGGACGCCATTCAAGATGGCTTTGCAGCTCAAGCACATTGAGTGAATGCAACAATATTTTCCATATATACTATTGTCATGATATTTGGTGTTGTCGTCAGCCTTGCACATAATCAGTGTTGTTTCAGTCAATACTATGTCCTATTATGGTCACGTAATGTGTGAAATACAGCATTATGTGTCTTTTATTAAGTGTCATTCCAAGTTTGGCAAATGGTACACACCCAACTCAACAGTTTTTGCTGTGTTACATCATCAGTAATGTATGAGTAATATATACGACATATAATGTTACAACATTAGTAATCACTAGAGCGTTATGAGTAATATCTAGTGTTACATCATCAGTAATATCTAGAGTGTTACATCATCAGTAAAATTTATCAGTAAAGGTGAGAGACACACATGCAGCACTCAGACACACATGCAGCACTCAGACTTAAAGAACACATGCCCTAGCACATGCATTAGTCATTTTGGTATTGGATATGAGTCATGTACATTATGGATAGACAGATGATGATGATGATGATGGTGATGATGATGATTTTTATTATTATTATTATTATTATTATTATTATTATTACTACTACTACAACTAATAGTAGTAGTAGTAGTAGTAGTAGTAATAATAATAATAATAATAATAATCATCATCATGTATAGCACATTGTGTTTAATATGTTTGGTTTGTACATATTAGATATGTATTTTATAAATGGTACATACACTTTTCATGGTTGAAATGTTTTGTAAAAAAGGGTTTTCACTCAGATGCTATGTGATCCTCATTTATTGCTTGTGTATTTTATGTGTGTTTTTATTATTTTGAATAAACCGCAAGAATTTGACTTTTTATGACCACAGTGTCGGGCTCATTTGAATAGTCTTATACCAGAGTGATAAACAGCATCAAAGTACTTGAAGACCGTGACATACAGTGCTGCCCATAACATGACCGTGACGTAGCTTAAACATAGCTGGTTTAACAGACTGCTGGGTGACAAGACAAGTGACAAGTGAATGCTGGAGAACGGCAGAGGCATTAACACCTTTAGAAAGGTAGAGGAAAAGGGAAGAGCAAAGAAACTGAGGTAGACCTGGTAACACTTTACAATAAGGGTACATGAATATACATTTATTAATATATTAACTACTGCATAAACCACAGTGCATTCATGTTTAACACATACTGAGTCCTACATGATTTACTATTAAATCATGGTTAAGGAATACATGGTATATCAGACCTTCATTAATCCCAAGAATTTGAGTTGTTAATTATATGGTCGATTAGTTTGCCCCTTTTAATAAGGGTACATGAATATGCCAGTATTCCTTAACTGTGATTTAGTAGTAATAATCATGTATGACTCAGTAGGCCTATGTGTTAAACATTAATGGATGTTTATTTTGTAATGATTCATGTATGTACTAATCATTAAATTCTTGTGCTTTATACAGTAGTTAATACATTAATAAATGTATATTCATGTACCCTTATTGTAAAGTGTTACCAACCTCACTCACTGACCAATAGAGGGCACTAGAGTGCCATGATACAAAAATAATCAGATAATAATGTGTACACAGTTAGATTTACCAAATGAGAAAAAATATAAATATAAAAGAGCATGATTTGCCCATACACTACATGTGGTAGATTGCCAGTGCCCATCATCACTGGTTTAAACACTGGTGTTGTGTGTTCAGTTCAGTGAGATAATTCAGGTAATGCAGCAAAACAGCATGACATGACCACATTACTTCCTGCTTCAGGGACCATATACATACATGAGTCTGGGGAGGATGTTAAACTTCAGGCAGAGCACCTCCTAACAGACTGATGAAGGTCTGACTGACCAACATGTCAGCTTTTACTGTGGTGTCCCCATTAAAAGTGGGTTGTTCATCAAATAAGCATAA
>CM059269.1:881919-884419 GCA_030347295.1 Setipinna tenuifilis
ATCAGATGTTGCTGCCAGCCCATGCCTAACCTCAAGCTAGCCAATCAGATGTTGCTGCCAGCCCATGCCTAACCTCAAGCTAACCAACATAAAGAAGTGAAGCTTTCTGGCACAGGGAGTTTCTGTGGGGTACCACATGTTTTGGTCAGTTCCCTAAAGCAAGCCACTGTCCAGTGTGTGTCTCACTCTTTCTCACAGTCCAGAGTCTTCCTCTCACTCTCTCTCTCACTCTTCCTCTCACTCTTCACCTCCCTCTTTCTCTCACTCTCTCGGGTGTGTCTTGGTGTTTCTGCTGCTGGGTAGCTGGACATGCATGGCATCAAAAGTTCTAATCTGTATTGTTTGGTTGTTCTCTGTCGTCTCGAGACCGTCTCTGTTACATATTCCACATGTGTAGGGAATGACCCACCTGCTAAGGCCTTTAGGACCTGCCGGCTCGTCCGGTCACGCCCACACCTGGACCCATAATGCACCTGTGTTGGCGTGCAATCACTGACGCATAATGCACCTGTGTTGGCGTGTACTCACTGACGCATAATGCACCTGTGCTGGTGTGTAATCACTGACCCATAATGCACCTGTGTTGGCGTGTAATCACTGACCCATAATGCACCTGTGTTGGGGTGTAATCACTGACCCATAATGCACCTGTGCTGGTGTGTACTCACTGACCCATAATGCACTTGTGCTGGTGTGTAATCACTGACCCATAATGCACCTGTGCTGACGTGTACTCACTGACCCATAATGCACCTGTGTTGGCGTGTAATCACTAAGCCAAAATGCACCTGTGTTGGCGTGCAATCACTGACCCATAATGCACCTGTGTTGGCGTGTACTCACTGACCCATAATGCACCTATGTTGGGGTGTAATCACTGACCCATAATGTACCTGTGTTGGCGTGTAATCACTGACCCATAATGCACCTGTGTTGGGGTGTAATCACTGACCCATAATGCACCTGTGTTGGCGTGTAATCACTGACCCATAATGCACCTGTGCTGGCGTGTACTCACTGATAGTTTGATTGGAACGAATCTCCGAGAGGCCTGAGGAATGGAGAGATGATCTCTTCACTCAGAAAACGATTAGAGCTCAACCAAAGCGTTTGTTTTTCTGTTCCCTGTTGTCTTTTGCACTTTATGTGCATTTTTAACATGTGTGTGCGCACACTGTGCTGTTCATGTCCTGTCTGTACTGTTTTTAACAGTTTGTGTGTAATACCAATTGTTCCTGGTGAATCATTGTTTCAACTCACTGTGTGTGACTACTGTATGTGTGATCTCTTTCCAAACACTGAGTTACGTATCTCACAAAATAGCACTCTGGACACATTATCAAATGAGAGCAGTTGAGATGAGAAGTAGCCGCTGACGGACGAGTCTTTATTCACAACACCACTCAAAACTAACAGCTAACACCACTCAAAACCAACAGCTTTAAACAACTCTACTCAGCAGGTGTTTCTAGTTTTATATCCTACTTTAAACAACTCCACTGAGCAGGTGTTTCTAGTTATATATCCTACTTTAAACAACTCTACTCAGCAGGTGTTTCTAGTTATATATCCTACTTTAAACAACTCTACTGAGCAGGTGATTCTAGTTTTATATCTTACTTTAAACAACTCTACTGAGCAGGTGTTTCTAGTTTTATATCCTACTTTAAACAACTCTACTGAGCAGGTGTTTGTAGTTATATAACTTACTTACTTTAAACAACTCTACTCAGCAGGTGTTTCTAGTTTTATATCCTACTTTAAACAACTCTACTGAGCAGGTGTTTGTAGTTTTATATCCTACTTTAAACAACTCTACTCAGCAGGTGTTTGTAGTGCACACTGCTGCACGCTGCTCTCTCGTCCTGCCATGACCACAGGTTTCCTGTTGCCCCCTTGCCCCATCTTGTACGTACCTGGTAGAACTGGTTCACTCAGTTGCTTCTTAACGCATTGCCTGCCTGATTGCCACAAAATGACAAAATGCCACAAATCTGGTCTGGTTAGTTGGTGGTTCCGCCTGATACTTAATTACTATTGACAGAATGAACACGCACATAAACTTCAGAGTGTGTATGAAAATAACTTTGCCCTAATGTAGCCTACTATATTGCAGCCAGACTTGCTGTCATTACCTACCTCCAACCCATACACACCCAGTAATGTTGTCGCCAAAAATGATGTTACGTTCCCTGGAGGTTGATTTTACATATGATTTCAAACGCAGAGTTTTGTCTTACCTTGAGTGATAGTACGACACTGGTAGGTATGGTTGGATGATGTGGTTGTTAGTATTCTTCTGACAGCCTCATTGCAAAGCTCACACTGTCCCTGTCACTGTCAGGTCTTATCCCTGGGTTAAGACTGGGAGCTCCTACTGCAGAGAGCAGACATAGGGTTCACACTTACACTCCATAGGACCCACACTCACACACCATAGGTCTCGCACTCCATAGGGTTCCCACTCACACACCAATAGGCCTCACACAACATAGTGCTC
>CM059269.1:894419-904419 GCA_030347295.1 Setipinna tenuifilis
TGAGCTGCCCCGATGGTGCTTCACATCCATCACCCAGCCAATGAGCTGCCCCGATGGTGCTTCACGTCACTCCCCTTTAACTGGGCGCACCAGGACTGGCACCAATCGCCATCTTTCCTCGATAGGAAGGAGTTTTGTTGCCTTTTGTTTCCTTGTTTTAGTTGCTGCTAAGTATCCGGTTTGACGTCACAATGAGCACATGACATGTTTTATGCCGTCACCAGCTAGTGTACTTTCTCAGTGCTGGACCGAACTGACTCCTGACACGTTGGTTTCTGTTTCAGGGGACAAAAATGCCACCTGTTTCAAGAGATCGCAGTAAGAAACTCTTCCTTATACGTAAACACTCAACTTCAATGATGTTGTGTGGATGTGTGTGAGTGTGTATGTGGGTGTGTGTGTTCTTGCATTGTGTGTGTGTGTGTGCACGTGTGTGTGTGTGTGTGTGTGTGTGTGTGTGTGTGTGTGTGTGTGTGTGTGCATGGCATTGTGTGTGTGTGTTGTAATGTAAGACTGCTCCTGTGTCTGCTCCCCAGAGCTGAAGCTGGTGACCATGAGTCGTGTGTGTGTGTGTGTGTGTGTGTGTGTGTGTGTGTGTGTGTGTGTGTGTGTGTGTGTGTGTGTGTCTGCTCCCCAGAGCTGAAGCTGGTGACCATGAGTCGTGAGGTAGAGATCTACCCCGGCGATGATGTCACACTGCCCTGCCACCTCTCCCCGGCAACCAGTGCCGTTGCCATGGAGATCAGGTGGTTTAAGGGGACGGACTGCGTGTACCTGTACAGGAGGGGCCAGGTGACGGAGGGGAGGGGCTACGAGGGCAGGTTCCATGTGGGCGTTGAGGGGCTGGAGAGGGGGGACGTGTCCCTCAAGCTGTGGGAGAGTGACGAGGCCTACGAGGACAAGTACACCTGCCAGGTGATCAGCGGAGAGCAGAGGGACGAGACGAGACTCATGCTCAAGTACAACGGTAACAGCCTTTTCTGACTTGAATGTTAGGGCAGTAACATTGCATTTCAACAACACATTTACAACTCATCTGTAAAGGGTGACTAGGTAGGAAATATTTTAATATATTCAACTCAGTGTGTATTTTGTATTTGATACCTGAACTCAGTATGTATTTTGTAAGTCATTTTGGATAAAAGTGTCTAAGTGTCTAAGTGCAATGTAATATAATGTACATTTATATGTAATATTACATCTATATATACATCTCATATGTAATTTATAAATGTTTAAAAACTCATTTATATCAGTTGTATCCTTGAAATTATTTCCTTAAACTTAATACTGTATGTAGAAATGTTTAAACTGTCATTATATGATGATAGGTGATAAAGTATCCAGAACATCTTTATAACCACACCCTGCATGTCTATCCATGCAGCAATAATGATTGCGCTCTAACCATCCAAACTGTGTGTGTGTGTGTGTGTGTGTGTGTGTGTGTCTTACATATTTTCTGGTTTCTCTAGAGGAGTCAGGAGTCTTGTGTGCGGGTAAGTAATATGACACAGATGCTCTTCCAAATGACTCACATGTCAACTAAACTGTTTTTTACAGACTTCTCATCTCTCTATGCTCTATATCTACAGACACACTCTCTATCTATGTTGTACTACAGACACACCATCTCTCTATGCTGTATTACAGACACACCATCTCCCTGTGCTCTATAACTACAGACACGCCATCTCTCTGTGCTGTATAACTACAGACACACTATCTCCCTATGCTGTATTACAGACATGTCATCTCTCTATGCTCTATAACTACAGACACACTATCTCTCTATGCTCTATAACTACAGACACACCATCTCTCTATGTTGTACTACAGACATGCCATATCTCTACACTGTAATATTACAGACTGTATGCTGTATAACTACAGACATGTCATCTCTATGCTGTACTACAGACACACCATCTCTCTATGCTGTACTACAGACATGCCATATCTCTGTGTTGTTCCCAGATCTTGGTAATAATACTGACCGGCAGAGGAAACGAATGGAGGAATCTGTAAAAGCACTTAGTAAGTAGTTTAGTAGACACACACACACACACACACACACACACTGTCTGCAAGGCTAATAATCAAACATAGCCCATAGCCCATCAAACATTCACTGCAGGCACTTGAAGCTCTCCTAATCATCCATACTGTGTATTTGTGTGTGTACAGTGTGTAACACTGCTTGTGTGTGTTTGTGTGTGTGTTTGTAAAGTGTGTAATATTGCTTGTGTGTGTGTGTATGTGTGTGTATTTAAAGTGTGTGTGTGTGAGTGTGTGTGTGTGTGTGTGTGTGTGTGTACAGTGTGTAACACTGCTTGTGTGTGTTTACAGTGTGTAATACTGCTCATGTGTGTGTGTTTGTAAAGTGTGTATTGCTTGTGTGTGTGTGTGTGTGTGTGTATGTAAAGTGTGTAGTATTGCTTGTGTGTGTGTGTGTGTGTGTGTGTGTGTGTGTAGTGTGTAATATTGCTCATGTGTGTGTGTTTGTGTGTTTACAGTGTGTAATATTGCTTGTGTGTGTGTGTGTGTGTGTGTAGTGTGTAATATTGCTCATGTGTGTGTGTTTGTGTGTTTACAGTGTGTAATATTGCTTGTGTGTGTGTGTGTGTGTGTGTAGTGTGTAATATTGCTCGTGTGTGTGTTTGTAAAGTGTGTAATATTGCTTGTGTGTGTGTGTGTGTGTGTGTGTGTGTGTGTGTGTGTGTGTGTGTGTGTGTGTGTTCCTAGTCAGAAACATTGCTCCCAGCAGCAGCCAAGTTAACATTGTGAGCCCATCAACTGTGCTGCCTGTCAGTAAGTGTCTTTGTGTTTCTGGTAAAATAACTTAATAAGCATATCAATGCATAATGCATAACGGCACAATCATCTTACTGTTCTTTTAGCCGCCAGCCTCTGTACAGCACTATGGCCAGTTTTCACTGTTTGTAAATGTACTTACTGAATTCAAATTACTTACTTACTTACTTACTTATTTACTTACAATCCTGGTACAGTCCCCTAATTATACAGTATATACTGTAAGTATAATATGTAAGGGATAATGGTTGCCGGGGTGACTGGTTCTGCGGGAATACTGGCGAGCTGCTGCAGCACTGGCTCTGGTGCTAAATGCTAAACGCTAGCCCCTGTACCTGCTCTACCACCACTTCCACAATTCAGTAGCAGTTTTAGGCTGAACAGGGCAGCCGGCCGGCTGCGGGGCGCTATGAGCGCTGGGTGAAAAAAAAAGTAGCTCTGTGTATCATTTCACTGCAATCGGCACATTGGCGCCCCCTAACTGCAGGTGTCTGGTAACTGCAGGCGCCCTTCCTTGCTGAGAAGTTGCCGTTCACAGAAGCAGTGTGTCAGTGTGCCTCGGGGGGTGAAGGTGCTGAGAGGTGATCTTGCCCAGGGAGTAAAACACTGTAGAACCGCCACTGCCACAATGGCACTATTTTCAGGAACTAGTGGCCACACCACTATGGTGTCAGCCTAGAGGTCAAATGTCACTACTAGAGGTCACTACTAGAGGTCACTGCTAGAGGTCACTACTAGAGGTCACACCACTATGGTGTCAGCCTAGAGGTCAAAGGTCACTGCTAGGGGCCACACCACTGTGGTGTCAGCCTAGAGGTCAAAGGTCACTGCTAGGGGTCACACCACTATGGTGTCAGCCTAGAGGTCACAGTCATAGTAGGCCCAGTATTACAGCATGGCAGAGTGCATGGTTGATTCGGCAACTTTCATGTTTGTCATTTCAAACTCTCCTTATGACTGACTGACTGCGTATAACAATGGCCTTTTGGTGTCTGTTATTCTGTGTGTGTGCATGTGTTCGTGTCCGTATGTGTGCGTGTGCGTGTGTACGTGTGTTTGTGTGTGTGTCTGTGTGTGTGTGTGTGTCTCTGTGTTTTCAGTGGTAGGAGCAGATCCTGATCCAGCCCAAAAGGTGGAGAGCCAGCTGAAGGAGGTGGCAGAAACAGACATGGACATGGAGATGGAGCTGGACGGACTGACAAAGAAAGTTAATAAGAAGAAGAGAAAGATGGAGGTAAGACACAGAAAGCAGAAAGAGAAGAAAAGAGAGAAGAGAGACATGAGAGACTGAAACACGGAGTAAGACATAACATTATCTTGGAGTGGGCAGATGCTTTTATCCAAAGCGACTTACAACAGGAGGACATAGAGTAATAACCTAATGGAGGTGTAGAGGAACACAGAGTAGGCAAACTATCCTCATACACACAAGGAGATGCATGTGTCTCAAGTTTCCCAGAGCAGGGACACTACAGACACACACACCTCTTATAGACGCAGACGTATACAAGCATGGGGCAGCATAGGGAAAAGAGTTGGTTAGTAGTAGCATCTGTAACAATCTATACCATCCTGCCTAAACCATCTTCAGTGTCTTCAGAGATAAAGGAAGACATCATTAGCCTGTTTACATGATAAGGATGTACCTCAGGGTGATGGCAGTAATGAAAAATCACTGCGTGTGAATGCTGTAGTACCACTTACTGACCTGAAGAGGGAGGGCTAAAACCACTTCATTCCTTGTTGTTAGAAAAAAGAAAGCGAGGGGGCAGGTTCTTTCATATGACCCCCAAAATAAACACTTAAACGTCATGCTATGCTATCACTACAGAGCACAGATGTGTAATGTGTATCAACTGTGTTTCTAACCAGCTGACTTATACGTCCATTTGTCTGTTCCAGGAGACAAAAATGGCTCCCAAGACAAGAGACTACAGTAAGAAATTTCTTCATCTATACTTTTGTGTCTTCATGTGTGTGAAAGTGTGTGTATGTGTACATGCCATTGTGTGTATGTGTACATGGCATTGTGTGTGTGTGTGTGTGTGTGTGTGTGTGTGTGTGTGTGTGTTATAATGTATGACATTGAGACTGCTCCTGTGTCTGCTCTCCAGAGCTGAAGCTGGTGACCATGAGTCGTGTGTGTGTGTGTGTGTGTGTGTGTGTGTGTGTGTGTGTGTGTGTGTGTGCGCGTGCATGTGTGCTCCCCAGAGCTGAAGCTGGTGACCATGAGTCGTGAGGTGGAGATCTACCCCGGCGATGATGTCACACTGCCCTGCCACCTCTCCCCGGCAACCAGTGCCGTTGCCATGGAGATCAGGTGGTTTAAGGGGACGGACTGCGTGTACCTGTACAGGAGGGGCCAGGTGACGGAGGGGAGGGGCTACGAGGGCAGGTTCCATGTGGGCGTTGAGGGGCTGGAGAGGGGGGACGTGTCCCTCAAGCTGTGGGAGAGTGACGAGGCCTACGAGGACAAGTACACCTGCCAGGTGATCAGCGGAGAGCAGAGGGACGAGACGAGACTCATGCTCAAGTACAACGGTAACCACTTCTCTGACTTCAATGTTTGTACACTACCACTTAACAGTTAACATGCATAAAGGATTATAAACAACCGCAAGACAGCTATAAACATGTAATAATGGCTTATGATTATTGACATAGCCGTACACAAACACCCAGAATGACTTTACCTCCTACTTATGGCAACAGAACATTAGTGATAACTTTCAGAAACACTGACTCCATCTTGATCTCTTCTCTGCTTTTGGTTTCTAGGGGAGTCAGGAGTCCTATGTACTGGTGAGTGGCATGATATGGGCATTACTTCCAAACGACTATTCACCCCTTAATTAAAAAGACTATTAACTCCTTAATTAAAATGACTATTAACTTCTTCATTATAAAAGACTATTAGCTCCTTAATTAACTTCTTAATTTAAAATGACTATTAGCTTCTTAATTAAAAATGGCTATTAGCTCCTTAATTAAAAAGACTGTTGGCTCCTTAATTAAAAATGACTGTTAGCTCTTTAATTAAAAAGTTAATAGTAAGTTAATATCTCCTAACCATTAATGACCCAGATCCCATATCTCCTTCCTGTGTCCACAGATCCTGGGAAGGTCACTGACCGGCAGAGGAAGCGAATGGATGAGTCTGTCCAAGGCCTGAGTAAGAAGAGCATATCCATTTACACAAATAAAGATCTGTTATATAATATATAATATATAAAGTTAAAGTATAAGTGTCTTATATAAAATTAAAGTATGAGTAAAGTATAAGTAAAAAAGTATAAGTTTTGTTTGTGCTCGTTGTGTTTCCAGCTGGAGGTGTTTCCCCTAGCACCAGCCCAACAAGTACTTTTGACTCACCAAAAAGAAAACCAGTCAGTAAGTACCTTTAAGCTTACATGATGTGTGTGTGTGTGTGTGTGTGTGTGTGTGTGTGTGTGTGTGTGTGTGTGTGTGTGTGAAGAAGGAGATGATGATCTAGTCAGAAACGTAATAAGTTAACACACCTCATCATGTGTGTGTTCTCTGTGTTTCTAGTCAAAAGCATAATAAGTTAACACACCTCGTCATGTGTGTGTTCTCTGTGTTCCCAGTCAGAAGCCTTTCCTCCAGCAGCACCCAAAGAAGAACTATAGCTACACCAAAGGTCTCGCCTGTCGGTAAGAAAATGTTTTTTTTTTTTATCATTATCATTATCACCGCACACAGTACTGATGTGTGGAAATCAATATTTTATCTTTGCACATACTGTACAGGAGAATTCACAGTGTGTACTGTAAGAGTATTTCTTGACGTGTGTTGTGTTTGTTTATGTGTTTGTGTTTGTGTTTCTAGTCAGAAGGAATATCACTTCTATCACCATTCACAGCAGTGTTGTAGCCGCACCAAAGGTCCCCGCAGTCAGTGAGTGTCACATTTTAAAATGTCCCCAAACACTTCCGCAAGAACCAAAGGTTCCACCAGTCAGTGAGTGTCACATTTAAAAATGTCCCAAATACTTCCACAAACACCAAAGGTTCCTCCAGTCAGTGAGTGTCACATTTAAAAATGTCCCAAATACTTTCACAAACACCAAAGGTCCCCGCAGTCAGTGAGTGTCGCATTTAAAAATGTCCCAAATACTTCTGCAAACACCAAAGGTCTCCCCAGTCAGTGAGTGTCACATTTAAAAATGTCCAAAATACTTTCACAAACACCAAAGGTCTCCCCAGTCAGTGAGTGGGGGTGGCAGAAATGAGGGCTGTGTCCCGTGTGTGTGTGAGATGGGGATGGGGGAGCATGAGAGGGCCTAAGGGGAGTGTTGGGTGTAAGTGGGAAGAATGGGAGTGCACATTTTAATGTCCCAAATTCTTCCACAAACACCAAAATGTCTGTCAGTCAGTAAATGTCCCAAATACTTCCGCAGGTCCCCGCACTGCTCACGTGTGTTTGTCTTTGTCTTCTAGGCACAAATATTTCCCCCAGCATCATCCAAAGCACTGAGGAGCC
The DNA here is from genome assembly GCA_030347295.1 of Setipinna tenuifilis. Lineage (NCBI taxonomy): Eukaryota > Metazoa > Chordata > Actinopteri > Clupeiformes > Engraulidae > Setipinna > Setipinna tenuifilis. Next base: position 901,734 of record CM059269.1, read on the forward strand.
ACTGGCAGCACCAGCAGTCCGTAAGTGCCCCGAAGATGCTGTGTGAATTACTTTAAATGATTTTAACATTGAACAATGCATGCATGCAAGCAAACAGCTGATCAGGCATGCAAAGCGTTCCAAATTGTGTGTTAGGCCTAGAAAGACTTATGTGTCTTTGTTTGTGTATGTGTGTGTGTTGGTGTGTGTGTGTGCATTGGTGTGTGTGTTTGTGTGTGTGTGTTGGTATGTATGTGTGTGTGTGCATTGGTGTGTGTGTGTGTGTGTGTTGGTGTGTATGTTGGTGTGTGTGATGTATGTGTGTGGTGTGTGTGATGTATGTGTGTGTGTGCGTGTGTGTGTGTGTGTGTGTGTTGGTGTGTGTGTGTGTGTGTGTGTTCACAGTGGGAGGGGTGAGTCCTGGTCGAGCCCAGAGGTTGGAGAAGCAGCTGTATGGTGTCTCAGAGGCAAGCACAGAGGACGCTGGGATGGAGGTGGAGCGACTGAAAGAAGAGTTTGAGAAAGAGAAGAGAAACATGGAGGCGAGACACAGAGAGCAGATGGAGGAACTGAGGCGGGGTTACGAGAGAGAGGCCAGGGCCGAGGCGGAGAGAAACCTCGTTAAGATCGTTTTACCCGAAGTAAAGCGAAACATCAGTGTCTTCAAAGCAAAGACAGAGGAGGAGTTTAGGAGGCAGATGGAGAAACAGAGGAGAGAGATAGAAAACGGGGAGAATAAGGCAATGAATCAGATGATGAACCAATTCAGCTACCAGGTTGAGGCGCTACTGGGAAGGATAGACAGCATCCGCTACTTCTGCGAGGCGACTGACATAGAGATGGAGGACATCAAGGAGTCCCTTAAGAGGGAGATCGAGAAGGAAGGAGGCGGCTTCCATAAGGAGCTGGAGGCCATGGAGAATGACAGGGTGCTCACAAAGAAAAGCAGGCTGTTTTAGGGAGGCGCAGGCTGTTTTAGGGAGGAGCACAGAGGATGCAGGAAGGACAGCAAAGGGCGGACATGCCGGGTTCAGAAAGTGAAAGTCCTGCCACATATTTGTTCCAGTCAATTCACTGAACCAGCTGATCCCTAGGTAGATGAGCTAATTAATGCGATCACCTGTGTTGAGAGCACAGGCAGAAGGAACACGTGGCAGGTCTTTTACTTTCCCAATCCGCTTTGTCCACCTCTGGAGGACAGAAATATTGGAACCCAGTAAGGGCGACACAATTTGCTGCCCTCCAAAGGCAAAGTGCAGTAACTACGTGAACATAGAAACCGAGAAAAATAAAATAGTCATATTGCCCAGGCAAAGATGCTGTGGGCATAATAGTGGTGATGCTGTTATGTACTTTCTTAATAGGAAGAAGCCAGAGATTTAGCCACGAGACAAATGAGGTGTTATAAAGTCAGTATTCAGTCTAAACTCAATTTGACAAAATATGCAGTTACTGCGTTTTGGCTTTGTAGGGCAGAATGGGACATAGAGACACTTTTACAACTTCCCATTATACTGGAGCAAGATAGGGATTGCTTTGGGATTTTAGTCAGATTTTTTTCGTTTAAGTCTTGATTTCTTTGAACGATTTCTTCTTTTTCAGTGAGACATATACTGTACCATGCATGCATGACTTGCTTGTGTTTTTCTTTTTTGTTTGTTTTTTTCTCTTTTTCAGTATCAAATCCAAAATGCTGTTGGGGCAGCACTACTACCATTCTGACCCACCAATAGGAGCAATTCTGATTTTAAAATGTATCGCAATGACAGTGAAACCCCCTATCATTATGTTTTATCATTATGACCCTGTTACAGATGCAAACATTCAAGTCACCAGCAACTAGCATTATGTTAAAATATCCTCCAGAGTAATCACAGGGGCCATATTGTGGACGATGACGTGACGTGTTAGGCAAGAGGTAAAACACAACATCAACACCTAAACAATTTGTTTACATTCATGCCATAAAGGAGCTGTTTGGCTCTACTGTTGTTATCGGCAAAATCAGCACTTTAATTTTACACATTTGGCATATTTTCTTCATCTCTGGTGGCAGTGTCAGGGCTGTTTCATGATTATGGGCCTTACATATCTTACATGGAGAACCTGTACACCTGCGCCTGTGCTGAGAGGTGGTCTCGCTATACTATACTATAGAACCGCCACTGTGGAGCACCTTTACACATACACCTTTAGACACATCTTACATGGAGCACCTTTACACATACACCTTTAGACATATCTTACAGGGAGCACATGTACACATACACCTTGCTTGCTGAGAAGGTGGCATGCACAGAAGCAGTGTGTCTCTCTGTCTCGGGGGGGGGGGGGGGTGCTGCTGACCTTTACACACATCTTAATTGGAGCACATGTACACATACACCTTTAGACACATCTTACATGGAACACACATACACCTTTAGACACATCTTACAGGGAGTACCTGTACACATACACCTTTAGGCTGTTCTACAGAGAAAAGAAATGTATAGTGTGCTGCCCCACCTGTGGCTCTGGGCGACCTTTGAACTCTGTGTATGCTGGGCAACCTTTGACCTTTGACCTCTGTGTGTGTTGGGCGACCTTTGAACTCTGTGTGTACTGGTTTACTGTTTAGTTTCTTAACGCCTTCAGGTAGAAATTAGGCCTTAATGGTGGTCACAAGGTCTTTTGGGCTCTGGACTTTGAAAGGAATGAAAACTGT